>PVIR01006044.1:0-57127 GCA_004026965.1 Petromus typicus
CAATCCTCCTGCCTCTGCCTCCCGAGTGCTGGGATTACAGGCGTGAGCCACCACGCCCGGCACTGTGGATGTGGTACTGGTTGCTGCTGGGTGTGGGTCTCCACACCCAGTATTGTTATGTGGTTACCGGGGAATCGAACCCAGGTCCTTGCGCTTGCGAGACAGGCGCCGGAACCACTGAGCTAACTCCCCGGCCCTACAGACAATTTTTTGACAATTCACTCCTCCTTTTAGAGGCATTAGAGAGTTTCACTCTTTCTAAAAAGTCTTGTATACTTGCCCAATCTCCAGTCCTCAAAAATTTAAAAATTTGCTGCTTAGCCTTGTTTTTCATTCATTGTTAGGTCTGGCATTACAGTCTAGAGGAAAACTCTGATTTTTGTGTTATAACTATTTTACTACAAATACTTTTTTTAAAAAAAAAAAAAAGAATGCTGCAGGTCAACAATATTGATCAATCAACTGTTCTACCCACCAAAAAAAAAAAAAAAAAAAAACCCCTAGACACCAATTTCAGATGAATTTCCCTAATTGGCAGCATTCTCCATATTAGACGTTAGATCAGTAATATTCTGACTCTATGGCTAGAAGATGACTATATCTGGAACTCTGGATTCTGCTCCATGTGTATCTTTCTTTGGCTTATCTTACTTATGTATGCTTTCCTTTTAATACATTATAACCATAAATACAATAGCTTCCAGTAGGCTTCATGAGTCTTTCCCAAGCACTTTACCATGAAGCAAAGTATCAATCCTAAAACAGTTCTGGACACTCTCTGAACTTGTCAATGATGTTAGAAATGAGGATGAAAATTGCTTCCAACTTTGTATGTGGCCTTAATTTCTCATAGGATGTTTTCAGGTTTGTTTAAGTAAATATTATTAGCAATTTGTCATTTTGGGAATATAAAGCTATATTAAATAGTTCAGGATGAATTGATGATGACATTACTTGTCTTAAGGTAAAAACAAACAAACAAACAAAAAAAAGTCTTTGAAATTTCAAGATCAGTGAGATATCTAATGTATAATTTTTTAAAAGCTATAATGATAAACCTTTTCAAACCACCATTGGCTTATCCTATAAGAAAAGATTCTTAAAATGGAAGAATGCATCTTTCAAGAATTGAGATGTCTCATCAACTAACTCCAGGGTAGCAGCAAGAGGAAAAAGATGTTGAGTGACACACTGTATGGTTTCCTTTCCATGAAGTTCAAAACTAGGACTATTAATTAATCTATGTTTATAAAAGTTAGAATGCTAGCTGTGGCTGTGCAAGGGATACAGATCTGGGTGTTGACTATAACAGGCCATTAAAGGGATATTATAGAGTATAAAAATGTTCTAAATCCTAAATTGGATGGAAGTTATATGAGGTGGTGTATAGCACTGCACACTTGTGATTTCTACACTTTGGTAGACCACAAGTTTAAAAAACTTTACCACAGTTTCTTTGAAAGTAAATCCTCAGTTACATAATAAAGAGAACAGCACATTAAAGGACATTATATTGATATAAAAATACTCAGTGTCCATTATGTGTCAGACATTCTGATAGTATTTATGGATACAAGATAGAGGAAAAACGGAAGTTAGATCTGCTTATATTTTATCCCTTTGTTTTGTATCTAAATGTCCCCCCAATGGCTCATGTATTCATAGGTGAGGATTTTTTTTTTTTTTAAGGCTTTTTGAGACAGGGTCTTGCTTTGTAGTTCAGGCTGGCCCTGAGCTCAGCCTCAAACTCACATCACAGCAATCCTCCTGCCTCTGCCTCCCGAGTGCTGGGATTACAGGCATGAGCCACCACACCCAGCACTGTGGTATGTGGTATTGGTTGCTGCTGGGTGTGAGTCTCCACGCCCAGTATGGTATGTTGTTACCGGGGATAGAACCCGGGTCCTTGCGCTTACAAGACAGGCACTGGAACCACTGAGTTAACTTCCTGGCCCCATTTTGAGAGGAGGCCAGATCTAGCACACATGATACTGGGATTAGAGATGTGTGGTACTAAATGAACCCACCGGTTGGAATTAGCATAGTTGGATGTGCAGATAATGGAAGCCCCACAAATGGTTTGGGTAGCACCAATCAGCAAGCTCATAGCCTGGAGGGAGCATAAAAGAAGAGAGGCAAGACAGACTCCCTGCTGCTTTGCTGTATCCTGCCTGTTCTATCAGAGAGTCCTGTGCTCTGCAGCACCTCTTTGCCCAGCTACACTGCTTTGCAGTCAGCTGGCTATGGACTGAAAACTCTACAGACTTGAAGCTGAATTAAATCTCTCCTTTACTGTGTCAGGTATTTTGTCTGAGCAATGAGAAAAGTAACTAAGAAAACTACTAATTCATGCCATTTTAGACCTTATTAAATGCACTTAAGAGTAGTTTGAACTTCATGAGAAACTGATGCTTGTAATATTAACCAGAATTTTACTTTGCCGTTTCTAGCTCACTTTTCACATACTTGAAAGAGATAAATGTTTTTCTTGATATTCTGTTCCTTTCCTTGAGGTTCAATTCTGATAAGAATTGGAGAAATGCTACCCTTATCTGTTTGCATGACATATGTTTATTTTAATTGAGAAGGAGAAGCCTTCTGACTAAAACCTTTATTTCCAAGTATTTCTATCTCTCTCACAGTAATAGAATCCCTCCTTTTTAATTGAACACAGTTTGCCTTTGTTATCTTTGGGGTATTGGCTTTAGAACATCTGTCAATAGCAAAATCTACAGATGCTCAAGTCCTTTATATAAATAGCATAGTATTTGCATATAATCTATGCACATCCTCCTACATACTTTAATTACCTGTAGGTTATTTATAAGTAATACAATGTAAATAAAATGCACATAGTTATTATTCTTTGTTGTATTGTTTAGGGCATGATCACACGAATGAAAAGTCTGTACACAGTCCTTATTTATGTAAATATTTAAAATTTGCTATTCATTGAATTTGCAGAGAAAAACCCCAGAGATATAAAGAGACAGTGGCATGTTATTAGCTGTCTAAAATAAAAACTACCTTTCCTACCTTCTCATGTAA
This sequence comes from Petromus typicus, assembly GCA_004026965.1. Lineage (NCBI taxonomy): Eukaryota > Metazoa > Chordata > Mammalia > Rodentia > Petromuridae > Petromus > Petromus typicus. The sequence goes on from PVIR01006044.1 coordinate 3,049, forward strand.
CTAGGTGTGGCCATGTGAACCAGATCCAGTAAATAAAATATGACTATAAGTTATATTTGTACTTTCAACTTATGCTCCAAAAGGTATTTCTTTCTCTCTTTTTTTTTCCTTCTTCTTTTAGACAGTTACAAGAGAGAAGAGGCTGGGTCCCATAAAGACTAAATGAATGAAGCAATCATACTATTTTAGAACTTTCTGTGTCTAGTTTATTATATTAAAAAATATTTGTTTAAACTGTTCCTTTGAGTCTCATTATATGCAGCTGAAATGATATTCTCACATATATACTGAGGAAGAACTGGAATGGCAGTAGTTGGCAATGAATGATTCTTCATGAATCTTTTTATCCCCACTCACCATCTGAATGAATAAATATATTTTATCCCCTAAGTTTAGTGGATCATTTGTTTGTGTAAGAATGTCAAATCCATTTTCTGATATTAAAAGGCTAATAAAAATGACTAGTTTTGAAGTTAACTGCCCCTAATTTGTTTTCTTTAACACGTCTTTCACACACAAACACATATTCATATATATACACTTATAATGGTATACCACCTGACATTTGGACAACCACTTGGGTAAATACATGTAAGACATGTAGTTTTGTGTTCATATGTTCATACTGACTGTGAATTTTATTATTGTATTTAAAAATATTGTATCAAAATGTTATGTGTCATATTATCTTGTAGGAAATTGAAAATACTCATGTACTCAAGAATTAATAATATCAATGCTACCAAAATAAATAACCTCTATAACTGTATTTCTATTTTAAAACTTTTATGGCTACATATATCTCATTACTCTCAGCTTTCACTGAATTTTCAAGCATCATCCATTTTTTCTTGCCTATCTCACAGGAAAACATCTTTCTACTGAAGCTTAGAATTATTTCAGCCGTAATCTTTAGTACATCCTTGTCTGACCACACCTCATGATTTGCTTATGTAACTCATCTCCTTTTTAATAAATTCTGTCCCCCTATCTAATTATTAATATCTAATTATTTTATATCCTATGTTACTTCCTCCATGTATTACTCTGGTTTCCTCATTCATTTATTAGACAAAATGACCATCATCAGTCTTTTCTCCCAATTTCTCACATTTGCCATTACTATGATTTGGATTGTAAATATCCCACAAAGGCCCATTCACTAAAGGTGTAGTGGCCAGTCTATATACTCTTGGGAACTTGTGGACACTTTACAGAGTGGAAGCTCCTTGAAGAAAGTGTTATTGAGGGGTTGTCCTTGAGGTTAGTGAAACTCAGGGATACCTCTCTCTCTCTTTCTCTCTCCCTCTCTCTTTCTTGTAAATGGCAGATGAACAAGCAGACACAGTATCCCAAAGATCTACTATAATGACAGAAAAGCCAAACACATATCACATGTGCACTACAAGAAAAGACAGGAAAACAAATATATGTGTTATCAGTTATCAAATACAATATTTGTATATGGAACATGCAGTTTTCATATGTGAAGTCTGCCTTGGGCATGGCACTTGATGCAAAGATTGTTTCTGTGGTAGATTTTTGTCTCTACATTGTAGTTCACACAGGATATTATTCCTGATGTTGTCCCTTATATTTTGTAAGCAAGTAAACATCTGATGCGAAAATGTTGATGTCTATTCTAAGCATTTATTACATATTTGATATTTTATTTTATGTATATATTACTAAGTATAAATGGTACAAAATAGTAGAAAGGTCTTAAAAAAACAAGAAGAGAGGTAACAAGAATGGTCTGCCACACAAGAAAGGATAGCTAAGCACATGTACTGTCAGTATAAGCGATATGGGTACAAGGAACATGCAGTTGTCCTGTGTGAAGATTGCCATAGGTATAATGACTAAAGCAAAGGTTATTTTTGTTGTAGAGTTCTATTTGATCTTCATTGTAATACATATGGGAATTTATTTCTGATACTAACTTTTAGGTTTTGTAAGCAAGTACATAGTTGATGTGAACATCTTGATCTTTACTGCAAATGTACATATATTAATAATTTAATGCATTATTTTATTGATATTTTACATTCCTGTTAATGCCACATTGGGTAATATAATAAGAACCTCTTGGCAAAACAGCAATACCAATGAGATGTCAAGTATGTCCTATAAAAAGGCCAGGAAAGCAAAACACATGGGCTGTTAGTTTAAGTGATACAAATATATGGAAAGTGTTGCTGCTATGTATGCAGAGTGCCTCATATATGAAAATTTAAGTACAGATTATTTTGTAGAGTGCTATTGGTATTTTCAGTATAGTTCACATAGGAATTTATTTATATTCTTGATTTTTAAACTTTGTCCACCAAAAAAAGAGTTGATATTGAAAAGTTTGCTTTTTTATAAACAATAAATATTAAAATTTAATACTTAACTTTTAAAGTACCCATTATTTAATGTAACAAAGCCATAAAATTAATATTAATAATTCATTACTAGAAATATTTTAAATAATAAATATCAGTAGATACCCAAATTTCTACACCTTTATGACAAAATTTATGTTATGCCCCTTAGTAACATCGTAAACATTGCATGAGATGAAAACTCTGAATTCTTGCTAGCTAGAGAACAATTTTGTTCTAGTGCAAAAGTTAATTGACAATTTGATAGAACACAGAAATCTAGATTGAAAAACTATTATTCAAAACTGCAAGCAAATGTACTGGCACATACCTATATTCACAGCCACTTAAGTACAAGTTTGAAGCCAGCATGGACAACTTAGTGAGATCTTATTCCAGTATAAAATGAAAAGTGGATGGGAATGTAGCTCAGAGTTAGCGCGCTTGCATAGTGTGGTCAATGGTGGAACGCTCACAAGTGTGTGCAAAATCTAAATTCAATCCCCAGCACTACAAAAATGCCTCGGTAAATATTCTGTTGCCTTAAAAAAATTGTTACTAACAACTGATAGAGTTAATCCCCAATGTTTTTTTACATCTTTTATCTTCAGAAACTTTTGAGAGTATTCTCATTATTATTAATAGATGTAGTGTTATATTGGCATGTCTCTAGCTATGAATCTTTTAAAATCTATTTTTTGTAGCCCTCATGGCCTCGCTCTTCAGCTACCTTTCCTTACTCCTTGTAGCTTTTCTCAGAAAAATCCATATTCCTGGCTTTTCCAAATTCCTGGGGTCTCCACTATATTTAGAGCTTTGCATTCACTAATTTACACACTGCCCCTATAGGAGCAGCCTGACTAGCCTCCCAGGCTTTCTCCTAAAATCTAGATAGAACTCTTCTTGACCATGCAACTCTTGCATTCAGCATTCACTTAAAAACATCACCATATGAATGATGCAAAGAACTGCTGGCAAAAGGAATAATATCCAGTCTTCCCCTTCTCCTGGATAGTAGGGAAGGGGAGGTTCTATGACTGGATTGCTGAGTACTATGAATCCAACTCCAAGGAATATATCCCCTATGCTATCTTCATTGGTTCCCTGTAGCTGTTTTCTCAAAGCAACGTTTATCACTTTTGCAACTTGAGCGTATAGAGTGGAATTCAGCTGTATCAAGCAATGCCCTCAGGCTATCTTTTCTGTGTCCCTCTTTCAAAGTACTTGGCTTTTCAATACTAATCATGTTAGCAAACAGCCTCTTGTCTTCTGTCTTTACAGGCCACAAGTTAACCCAAGCTTCCTTTTCCACTATACTAAAGACTTCTAAAATATCCACATCATCATTTCATATTAATTAGTCCACCACTGTTAATCTCAGTTTCTGCCAGTGTCTCGGGACAGGAGCAAAATATAAACAAATTTTCTCTCAAAGCATAACACACATGGCCTTGAGTCCAACTGCCAATGCAGTTCTGCCCAACTGAAACATCTTGAGCCTGTTTTTTTTTTGGGTTTTTTGTTTTGTTTCTAGTACCTTGCAGTCCACATTCTGGTCTTTTGAGCTCTGACCAGAATATCCCATCAAGCTTAGCTCACAGCATTTTAGGGCTCTTTCTTAGCCATTGTCTCCAAACCTTTTCAAACTTCTCCCAAAAGCCAGTTCTAAAACTTCTAACCACATGATCAGAGAGTCCACAAAATCTGTCTTAAATTACCTTCTTGTTGCTGAGACACAACACCAAACACCTACAACTAAAAGAAAGAAAGGTTTCTTTTGGTTTAAAGTTTGTAGAGGTTTCGATCCATAGTGAGCAGTAGCAAGGCATGGAAGCATGGCAGAGGGTCATGGCAGAGAAAAAAGAGCTTATGGCATGGGAACATGAGCCGTGTGTCATCCTTTCAGGCCAGGTTCATGGTGACCAACTTCTTTGTACCAGACTCCACTTCATAATATCACATCCAGCTATAAACATATCAGGGGACTAATCCAGTGACACACTCTTGATCCAGTCATCAGCCCCCAACTTCACCTAGGAGTCCACAAGGCTTTGATGGGAGAACTAGATAAAAGTCATTACACTGGTAAAAAAAAAAAAAAAAATCATGAGCTCCAATCATCTGCAAATCTAAAATCTAAGTATGAAGACAAATTAATAAAGAAAAATAAGGAGCTCAAAATTCCAAGTTTCCAGTTTCAGTCATTTGATTTATAAATTTTAATGCATTGGGTACAAATGGATTCCAGAGTGGGAGGAACCATGCTGCAGCACTCAACCACCCAATGGAAGATGAGTTTACTTACCATGAAGGACAGAGAAAACAAGAAATGATCTGACATGTGTAGTCCTGTGGCACTGGTAATCAGTCATGATGTCCTTAGTAAGATAGAGAGGAAATCTATCAAATTTTCACTGGATTTATATAAGCAGGAAAAATATGAGGTAAATGAAGAAAAATCTATTTCAAACTGTAGGAACAGAAAACCATGGTCTCTCATCTAGTTCTCAGACTTGAGTCATTTTATAAGCCCAGAACCCCTTAAATAAAGGGAATATAGGTCTTTGAAGAAGGACATTGATGAATTACCCAAAAGTTCTACTGTTCACCTTTCTCCTACCATTCCCCAAAGAGCCTTTTTATCAGAGTAATTGTTTGTGGGGAAAGTAATTGTATATGGGAAAAAGGAAATGATCAGTTATTTTGGGAACTGTCAGTCACTGATGCTGAACAAATGCTGGTTCCAGGAGATTCAAATCATCATGTGGCCCTCCAAAAAGAATAAAGATTTATGGAAAGTAGGTGGCCAATGGAATTAAAGTCCAACCTACAGTGGGCCTGGTAGGTCCCTAAATTCATTCTGTGATTGTTCTCCCTGTTCCAGAGAGCATGTTTGGGCCAAATATATGTGATACTTGTCAGAATTCCCATATTAGTTCCCTAATCTGAGTGTTTAGGCAATTATGAAGAGAAAGGATTGGATCTTCATGGGAAAATAATAAGTAAAAAACAATATTACATACCTGGAGTGGTACAAGGATTAATGCCACTAGCAAAGACTTGAAAGATGCATGAATGAGGTTTCCACCACATTTCCATTTACTGACTCTTCTTGGCCTGTGCAGAAAATAGATAGATCTTAGAGACAGATGGTGGATTACCATAACTTAAATCAGGTGATGAGTTCAATGACAGCTATTATACTAGATGTGGTTTCCTTGCTGGAGCTATTAACACATCTCCTCATACTTATTATACAGCTATTGATAAAGCAAACATTTTTTTCTCCAGTCTTATCCTTAAGACCCATCAGAAGCAATTTGTGTTGGGTTGGCAAGACCAACAATGCACCTTTCCTGTCCTACCTTAAAGGTAAGTGAACTGTCCAGCCCTGTGTCACAATTTAGTTCACAGGGATCTTGACCGATTTTCTTTCACAAGGCATCATATTAATATGTTGATTGGACCAAATGAGCAAAGAGCAACCATTTTGGACTTGTTGGTTAAGGATTTATGTGTCAGAGGATGGGGCATATAGCTAACTACAATTCAAGAGCCATCTACCTCAGTAAAATTTCTAGGAGTCTAGTGGTGTGGTGCATGCAGAGATATTTCTACTAAGGAGAAAAATAAGATGTTGAATCTGGGCTCTCCCACAACCAAAAAAAAATGAGCCAATAGGCAACAGGTGTAGGCTGTCATGTAAGATCTTCTGCCACTTGGGCCATATAATGTGGTATATCCAATGTTGCTAAATGTTCCAATGGCAAATATGGATGCTGTTTGGCATGCTCTGGCATGCTCTGGACCACAGCAGAGTCTTTTGAAGCAAGGCTCTACCATCACCTGCAGCCAACTACTCTTGCTTTGAGAATCAGGTCCTGGCCTGCTACTGGGACTCAATGGAAATTGAATGGTTGATCAAAGGATCTTGAAAAATAAACTATCCATAGTGAAGTGGGTGCTGACACACAAAGGCATAAAGTTGTATGTACACAACAATAGAACATCATGAAATGGAAGTGGTATATATGTGATTGGGCCTGAGCAGGTACAGACGGTAAAAGTAAATCACATGAAGAAATGGCACAAATATCCATGATTCCTACTCCTGGCATTCTCATGTACCTATAGCTTCAGGTGTATACCCTATGATCAGCTGATAGGAGAGAATAGGGCCTGTTCAAAGACAGTTTCTGCAGGGATCAGCCTAAAGTGGACAGATACAGCACTATAGCTTCTTTCCTAGACATCTCTGAAGGACAGTAGTGATGGGGAATGTTCACAGTGGGCAGAACTCACGGGGTGCACCTGGTTGTGCATTTTCTTGGAAGAAAACAATGGGAAGATGTGTGACTATACACACCCATTCATAGGCTTTAGTTAATGATATGGTTAGAAGGTAAGGGACTTAGAAAGAACATGACTGGGAAACTAGTGACAGACATTTGGAGAATATGTATATGGACAGACCTCTCGGCATAAGCAAAGGATGTGAAGGATATTTGTGTCCATGTAAATTCTCACGAAAAGATGACCTGTGCTGAAGAAAACTTTAATGATTAAGTGGATAGTGTGACCTATTATGTGGATAGCAACCAACCTTTTCCTCCAACCACTTCTATCACTGCCCATGGGACTCACGACCAACATCTTTGGGGTTCCAGAGATGCAGATCATGCATGTGCTCAGCAACATGACTTTTCAATCTCCAAGGCAATCAGGATGTTATTATTGCTGAAAGCCAGAGTCTCCAGTATGGCAAAATTCCCCTTGGTGACCAATTTGTGGCCTGGTAGCATATTGATTATATTGTACTATTTCTCATGGAAAGGGTGGTACTTTGTCCTTATTGGGATAGACACTTATTCTGGGTATGAATTCACCTTCTCTATATGAAACAGTTCTGCTGTAATTTGTAGTAAACTGACAGAATTTATCATACACCATCATGGTACTCTGCTTGGTATTGCTTCTGACCACAAAATGCACTTCATAGCTAATAAAGTGTGGCCATACTTATATTCATGGAATTCATTGGTCTTATCTTCTTCCTCACCTTCAGTAACCAGCTAGGTAAGTGGAATGGCCATATGAAGATTTATATTAGTGCCAGCTAGGTGGAAGTATCTTGCAGGGTGATAGCAGGACTCTCCAAAAGGTTGTATGGTGTGAAACAGCATTCACACGGTACTATTTCTTCTTCTTTTAATTCAAATCTTTATTGGTACATTATATATACACATCATCATCACATTCAACATTGAGAATTTGTTCCAAATGAGAATGACACTTCTCATTTTTTCCCATTCCCCTACCCACCCTATAACCACCCAGTCCCTATTTACATAAACTTTGTTTTCTTTATTACTATCACATTCTTTTCCCCCTCATTATTTATCCCTACACCCTATTTCCTTTTAAATATTTTCTATTTCATAATACCTACTATATGTACTAGAACATCTTCATTTTCTCATACCAGAGAAAAGATGTAGTATTTACACATCTGTGACCTATTTATTTCACTTATGAGGATGTTCTCAAAATACATCCATTTGAGTATGAAGGACTCAATCTTAGTGTTTTTTTATGGCAGAGCAATACTCCATTCTATGAAAGAACCACATCTTTATCCAGTCCCCCGCTGAGGGGCATTTTGGTTGTTTCCAAGATCTAGCTATCACAAACTGAGCTGCTATTAACATGAGTAAACATACGTTGTGGTGGTAAGAATCTTTTAATTCTTTTGTGTGTACACCTAGCAAGGGAATGAATGGGTCAAATGGGACCTTGAAATCTAGTTTTTTGAGGATTCTTCAAACTGATATCTACAGTGGTTCTAAGTGTCTACACTCCCACCAACAGCGGAGAAGGGTTCGTTTTTCTCCGCAGCCTCACCAACATTTCTTGCTGGCTAATTCTGAGATAGCAGCCATTCTTTGTGGAGTGAGATGAAATCTCAGTGTTGTTTTCATCAGCATCTCTCAAATGACTGATGATGTTGAGCATTTCTTCATATACTTCTTAGTTGCTTTTATATCTTGCTGTGAAAAGTGTCTATTCATTTCAAATGCCCATTTTTGAACTGGGTCTTTACATTTTGGTAGGCTGATTTTTTAAAGCTCCTTATATATTCTAGATAGAAGCCCTTTGTCTGAGAAACAGCTGGCAAAGATTCTTTCCCATATTGTTGGTTGCCTTTTTGCTCTGTTGGTGGTTTCCTTTGCTGTGCAGAAGCTTTTTAACAGAGTGAGATTCTATTTGTTGATTTCTTCTGCCAATTCTTGTGCTATAGAGGTTTTGTCCATGAAGTCAGTCTTTCCCTAAGCCATTGTCTTCAAGAGTTTTACCTAACCTGTTTGGCAGCAAGTTTAGTGTGTCTGTTTTAATATTTAGGTCTCTAACCCACTTTGATTTTAGCTTGGTACACTGTGAAAGAGATAGGTCTAGCTATAGTCTTTGGCAGGCTAAAGCTCATATGCTACTATTTCTGCTATAGTCAAGATTCATGTGTTCAGGAATCAAGCAATAGAAGTTGGAATGGTACCACTAAACATTATTCCTAGTGACCCATTAGCCAACTTTTCACATACTATTTCTGCAACTTTATGTTCTGCTGGTATGGAAGTCTTAGATCCAGAGAAGGCTTGTAGCAGCAGGTACAATAACTCCATTGACTGGGAATTAAAACATCCCACCATAGTCATTTTGAGCTCCTTATGCTTCTGAGTCAACAAGCTTAAAAGGGATTTATGGTGCTGGTGGAGATGATTGATCTTGACTAGCAAAGGGCAAATTAGACAGCTACTCCACAATTAAGGTAAGGTAGGATATATAGAGTGCATGGAGAGATCTCTTAATGGTGCTTCCTAGTATTACTGTGCCCTGTTATTACTTACTGTGAGATTCCAACAACCAAATCCAGGCAGGATGATAAATCACCCAGAACCTTCAGGAATAAAGGTATGTGTCATGTTGTCAGGTAAAGAACCAAAAGCTGAGAAAATGCTGGAGGCCATGGGAGTACAGAGTGAGTATTAGAAGAATGTAAGTGTAAATGCTAGCTATGATCACAGGACAAATTACTTAAACAATGATTTTAATAATCTTAAGAATGTTTTTCCTATTCTGTCAATATGCTTGTGCATATATATACATGTATCCAGTGAGTGTTTTCTCTTCTTCCTCTGTAACATAATAATAATGGTGGCACTAAAGTATTGTCAAACCTACATTATAATATTTAAGTTATGGAATGTTGAGAGAAAAGTAGCATCACCTAAAGACAAATTCTGCTTTATCTTCTGGGAAGGAATTAGTCTTTTCCAGTTGTACATAAGATGGGTGTATCACGTTAATACACATAAAGTTACTGTGTTTTTGGATATTAAGTATGTTGTATGGAGATATATCTGACTGTCAAGTTCAAGAGTGGTGAATTGTGATCTTTAATTGCGATATATCAATGTGATTTGAGTAAGAATTACCTAGATTAGTAAAGTACTGGGTAAATGACTGACATGTAGACCAGCAAACTGAGGGGGTAAGATCCACTGCATGTGGTGGCACCAACCAACAGGTTTGTACCCTGAACGTAATAATAAGTTGAAGAAAAAAAAGTGTTACTTTCTTTTGTTTTGGAAGAGCTCCAGACCTCACCATTGCCTTTGGATATTGGTCTCCAAGTTCTTTTCACTTAAAAAAAAATATTTTACGTTTCAGAACCTAATTATTACATGAAGAATTGGTACATGTACAAAACATGTTTTAATTCTTTCTCATCTTCCCATTTCCTTGCTCCTTTCCTCCCATTTCTTGGTTCTCTGATGTATTTCACTTAAAATTATGGGTCTTGAGGACATCTATTTTTCTACAAAAGACTTAAGTCTATCTTTATGGCAGAGTGGCACTTTACTGTGTGTACATCCTACATTTTCTTTAATCTATTCATCTGTTGATGGATACATAAGCCACTTTCAAGATTTAGCTATTTTGAGTTGTACCACTATATACATGTCACCTATTACTGTGATATAATTTAATCCATTTGGAAAGACAGCAAGCAACTAGCTGGATGGATTGGAATTTCTATTTTCATTTTTTCAGGAATCTTCATACTGATGTCCATAGTGATTTTACTAGTCTACCCACCCACCAAATATGTAGGTTTCCTTTCCCATTGCAGCCTTGTCAACATTGTTATTATCTGTTTCTTGATGACAGCCATTCTTTGTGGAGTAAGACTCTTGGTGTTACTTTATCTTTCCCTAAAAGAGACATTGAATTTTTTTCATGTATTTTTTGGCCATTTATGTATACTTCTTTATAGGAGCCAGCATATGACTTTGTTCTGACTAGGGAGAGAATGAAGACTAAACACATAAGACACAACGATAACTTGAAAGAGGGCAACAGGGGACTCCTGTTTCTAGTGGATGAGAAGCCCTGGACTAGCAGTTCTCCTTACTTTTATTAGGCTTGAAACAAAGAAAGCAAGTAAACATGCAATGTAGGGTTTGGGAACAGGTCATCAGGTTCTCATCATTTGTAGACTGTACCTGATTGTGTAGTTTCTTTGATAACAGCTGAGCTGCTGTTGACTTTCTCCTTGAAACAGACTGACGACAGTGTGCTGCCACACAGTCTGAAGGAGGAACAGCTTGATATCTCCTCACATCCCAAGGAGAGGTTAAGTCAGGCCTCAGTCCTTGCACTTAATTTCCCACATGTATTGTGTGAAGTGTCTATTCATTTTGGCTGCCCACTTTGGAGTGGGTCTTTTATTTGAGATTTTTTTGACTTCCCTATATATTCTAGATATTAGTCCTCTGAGAAATAGCTGGCAAAATCTTTTTCTCATTATGTAAGTTGTCTTTTCACTGTGTTTCCTTTGTTATGCAGGAGCTTTCAATATAATCCCATCTGTTGATTCTTGATAATATTTCTTATATAACTGGCGTTCAATGCAGAAAGTCCTTGCATGTGCCTATGTCTTGAATAATTTTTTTGTTGTTGTTGCTTTGTTTTGAAGACAGGGTATCATTATGTGAAACCTCAGGCTGGTCTTAAACTTTGTATGTAGCCAAGGCTGGTTTCAAACTTGTGGTGGTCCTTCTGCCTCAGGCTCTTGAGTACTAGGATTACAGTGTAGTGTCACTATGCCTGGCAAACATCACTTTATCTTCCAATATTAAAAGATTTTAATATTTAGATAGTTGATCCATTATGATCTTAGTTTTGTACATGTTGAGAGATATGGATCTAGAGTCAATCTGCATGTAGATAGCTAATGTTTCCAACACTGTTTACTAATGAGACTATCTTTCTTGCAGCATGTTTTTGGCTTGCTCACTGAATGTCAGGTAGTTGAATGTGGCTAGTGTTATTTTTACATTTCCCTCCTCTTCCTCCTCTTCCCTCCCCTCCCCTCCCCTTCTCCCATTCCTTCTGCTGCTGCTTCTTCTTTTTTGTTTCCAGTACTGGGGATCAAACTCAAGATTTTATGATTCTGAGGAAGGCATGGTGCCATTGAGCTAAATCCCTGGCCCTTGCATCCTCTCTTCTGTTTCATCCATTCATATGTCTGTTTTTGTGCCAGTACCCTGATGTTCATATAACATTAGTTTTGCAAAGTAACTCAGAGTCTGAGCCTGTGCTGCCTTTAGCTTTGCTTTTGTTACCCAGGATTGCTTTCATTATTCTGGGTCTCTTCTGGTTCTTTATGAATTTTGGATTTTTTTTTTCCAGTTCTGTGAGGATGCTACTGGCATTTTCAATGAGATGAATCAACCTCTGGATCTTGTGCTTTCCCGGCAGATGCCAGAATCACTGAGCTTCAGCTGTATTTCATTATTTGAAGTATATCAATTTCTACAATGTCGGTTCTACCTTTATAGGAATAAGGGATTTTTTTTTTCATTTTCTGATCTTTTCACTGATATCCTTTTGAGGTCTTTCCCTTACTTAGGTTAACTTTTAAATTTTCAGTTTTTCTTGATGCCATTGTAAATGTTGTTTTTCTAGTTTTTTTTTATAGTGGGTTTACTATTGGTGTACAGAAATGCTATTAACCTTTCTGTACTAGTTTTATATTTCAACATTCTGCAGAATTTGGTGGAATCATTTGGAGGAATTTTTGGATCTTCTATGTAAAGAGTTATGTGTGCTATAAAAAATAATTTGACTTCTTCCTTTCCTATATATAGTTTATTTTTTTTCTCTTGTCTGATTGTTTTAGCTACTGTTTCAATGTGGGTGTGGAAATATTTTGGTTGTTCCTGATTTTGAAAGGAGGGCTTCAATTTTTCTCCATTTGATACTATGTCAGTATAAATAAATGGTTTTTCTGAGATTGAGATAAGGTCCTTTTCTACCCATTTTATTCATGGTTTTTATTATAAATGGATGTGATAGGCTTTTTCTACATATAGTGAGATGAACATATGATTGTCGTTGCTTGTTTATGTGGATATGTTGTTTATTGATCTGCATATGCTGAAACATCCTCGTATCCATGGGGTGAAGCCTACTTGATCACAATGTATAAGGCATTGAAGATTTATTGTATTTGTCAGTATCTCACTGAGTATTTTTGGATCTATGCTTATTAAAAAGATCAGATTTTTTTATAAGACTTTGTCTAGTTTTGTAATCAGAATAATGCTAGCTTCCAGGAATGACTTTAAGAGTACAAGCTTTCAATAATATTCACTAATAGTCTTCTGGATTTTGGCGATGTCCATTGTGATTAGGCCTTTTTTGTTTCTTTTTTTTTTTTTTTTTTTTTTTTTTTTTTTTTTTTTTTTTTTTTTTTTTTTTTTTTTTTTTTTTTTTTTTTTTTTTTTTTTTTTTGTACTGTGGATTGAAGTCAGGACCTTGCACTTACAAGGCAGGTCTCAAAACCACTGAGCTAAATCCCTGGCTCTTTTTCATTTCTAACTGCATTAATTTGGGTCTGTACTTGCCTTTATTTTGATGAGATTGGCTAAGTGTGTTTCTATTTTGTTTATTCTTTTGAAGAACAACTTCTTTGATCTTTTGTATTTTGTATTCTTTTTAGTTTCAATTTCATTGATGATTTCTTGATAGTCATCTTTACTAGGAATCACATTTATCAGACTGCTTCACATGAACATTGGAAAACTATTTCTGGGACTGCAAAGAAGCCACTGATTGTTTTACAATTTAATGGAGTGTATTTTCTGTGAGGTATGACTGTCTAAAACCAATATGATACAAGACACATAATTTTACATTTTTTAGGAGTTACCTTTAAAAATTGAAAAATAACCATGAAATTAATTTATTAATAAATTTTATTTGTCTCAACATATATACATACACCTTGTATTATTTCTATTGTAATGAAGGTAAAAATTAAGATGTTTTATATTTGTCTTCCTACTAAGTGAAATATGGCATACATTTTGTACTTACTCTGTTTTTCAATTGGAGGTGACATTTCCACCATCAGCAGCTACATTTGACTAGAGTTACTGCACAGGACAACTGTAATTCTGGTTAGTGTATATTCAAATTCCTTCTCCTAAACACTCTTGAACTGTGATAGGAATTTTCATCCACTTCATTACTTTTTCATCTACTTTCATTATTTATTTCTTTTTTTTTTTTTTTTTTTTGAGACAGAGTCTTGCTTTGTAGTTCAGTAGTTCAGGCTGGCTCTGAGCTCAGCCTCAAACTCACAGCAATCCTCCTGCCTCCGTCTCCTGAGTGCTGGGATTACAGGTGTCACCATGCCTGGCATTGTGGTATGTGGTACTGATTGCTAGTGGGCTTGAGTCCCCATGCCCAGCATTGCTGTATGTGGTTACCAGGATTGAACCTGGGCCCTTGTGCTTGCAAAGCAGGTGCCAGAACCACTGAGCTAAATCCCTGGCCCTATTTACTTATTTCTATAGTGGGTACAGAACCCTGTTCTGCCTGAAGCCCATTTTATTCCAGCCCATTTTATGAATATTTAAGTTTTGAGACAGGATTCAGAAAAGTTGCTAGTTTGTCCAGGGTAAGTTCAAAATTGTGATTCTCCTGTCTCAGATTGCTTTTTTATAAATTATATATATTTTCCACCATCTGCGGTTTCATTATTTATTTTTGATACATTTATCTAGTCTCATAATCTTAACTTGTAAACTGCTGGGAAGCCAGAATCATTGACTTACTGAATTTCAAATTCAGAAATAACTTTAACCATAATCAGTTAATTCTTACATCAATTCCTTATCAAGTATTCAAAATCTACTTGACTAGTGCTATTCCACTGGACAGCCAGAGATCTACATAATGTACTTTCTTTTTTTCTAGTTTTTCTGACACAGGGTCTTACTTTGTAGTTCAGGCTGGCCCTGAACTCACTAGGTAGCCTAGGCCAGCCTTGAACTCAGCAATTGTCCTGCCTCTGCCTCAGAGTGCTGAGATTACAAGTGTGGCCCACCACACCTGGCATGAGGTACCAGGATCAACCTCGGGATCTTGTGGTTACCAGGCAGACACTCCAAGGACTGAGTTAAATCTCCAGCCCCAAGGTAATGTACTTTCAAATAAAGTGGTTGAGGTATTCATATGTACCATAGTATATATATTTTTTTGGCTTGTGCTACATGAGGATCTACTTAGAATCTGAAATCTATTTCCCTGAAGTTTACATTAGATGACACAAATTTATGTCACATAATGGATCTTTTTATATTTGGAGATAGCTTTTTTTCTTCTCCCAAATTTGATCAATACTTCATTCCTTCTGCTTTAACTGTCTCCATAATTCTTGTGTTTGAAATCATCTTAACTTCACTGTAGTTTTCTTAAAGTGTTCAATCTGGAACTGAACACAGTTCTTTTGATATGGTCTTGCCATTGAAGAGTATAAATGGATCATTACTGGTTGCTTCTGTATAAAACAATTTTATCAGTCATTAGGACAATTACCTTAGGAGAAAAAGAGACTGGAAGAGGGCAACCACATTAGTTTATACCATCTTTCAACTCTTGGGCATTAGTCTACAATTCTAAAACGTACAGCACACATTTTTTTGGGTTAGTTTTTCTTAATGTACTCTTGTTTTCAACTTAGCTATGAAATGTTCGAAGGGTTTTTTTGGTTCTGAAGTGACTGGAAAGGGTATTTTAGAACCGTGCTGAGAATCCATAAAATTTAGGAGTACAGGGAATTGAGGACAGAGAATGTGTATAAGGTACCAGTAGCTGTTCTGGCTTATAACCTTGACGGCAATTTCTTACTGCCCTCTTCTCCCTCACCAGGAATAGGAATTATTTTCTCCAGTTACTCACCAGAGAAGGGGGAGGGGACGGGACGTGGCTAAGTGAAGTGCTTGCAGAGAGACTCACAGTTAGGGAGCGGGACGGCAGGCCTGGCTGTTTGCAGGCTCGCACGATGCACGAAGTCCCTGAGAGCTTGTGCCCGGCCGCAGTTACCCCCGACAGGCCCTGCGCTCCCAGCGGCCGACTTCCCGCCGCGCTGGCGAGGGGCGGGGCCGAAGGCGGCAGGGCGATGACGCACGACGTTGGCGCCGGTGCCGGCGGGTGACGTGTACGCCGGCGCCCGCCCTGCCCCGTCCCTGCTCTCCAGCTGCGTGGGGCGGTCCGGCAGTTGTCGCTCCCGGAGCCGAGAGACTTGTTGCGATCCGGCCAGACAAGAGTGGCGAACGGAACAGAGCTGGCCGTACATCTGTTCATCGGCGTCCTGGGCTCTGTCCTCCACTTGGAGCAAAAAAAATAAAAGCAAAAGGAGGGAAGTGCTCGGCTGGAGTGGACGGAGTGATGGGAAGAGCGTGAGTCGGGCCGGGAGAGAGGATGAGGAAGTGGGAGGCAGGCTTGGGATGCCGCGGCGGGAGGAGGGGATGGCAGGGCCCTCCTGCCGGGCCACCCGGGAGCTGTCATCCCGCTCCGAGTCTCTGACCCATCCCGCCCATTCCGGGAGTTGGTAGTTGGGGGTGGGGATAGAGAGAGCCGGAGCCACTTGCTGACCAGGTGTTAGGCCACAAGACCTGGGGTGATTTTTCTGTCCTACGTGGTAGGCAATTTTCATTATTATAATTATTTTTTTCCTAGTGGTTTCAAAGCTGTGGTTACATCGTTTTCTTCATGTGGATAATTGGGAGGAAAATTTGCCTTTTTTATTTTACCGCCCCAATGAAAAGTAAATGTATTGGGTTGGGAGTTAACTTTGATGGGTTGTGGTTGAATTTAGCAACTGAGGAATTAAGAATCATTTTGTGACTAGTAACTGTGTCTGTATTTGCGAGGCAGGTGATGTGGATAGATAGGTGATTTTTTTTTAAAGACAGGTTTTCTGGTCGTAAATTAACATATGCAATCTGCTCGTGTATTATATTTTGGTTTAAAAGAAGTGTAATTT
The DNA here is from genome assembly GCA_004026965.1 of Petromus typicus. Lineage (NCBI taxonomy): Eukaryota > Metazoa > Chordata > Mammalia > Rodentia > Petromuridae > Petromus > Petromus typicus. The sequence continues at coordinate 19,810 of PVIR01006044.1, forward strand.
TAGCGGTAACTAAAAGTTTGCTAAGAGTGATGTCACACGTACATTTAAAGCTGAAATAATATTTTATCTTTCTCGAAGTTAAGATTAGAGTGTATAGCCGGGATCTCTGTCACTAGAATTCATATTGCATAATTGAAGCAAATTTTTTCTGAGTTTTTGAAAGTATCTTCAAAAGTTGAGAATTTGATTTTAATTCTAGCTTAGAGTGTGCTCCAATTCGTAGTGTATACTTTATTTTTAGTGATGATTCTACTACCAGTCTTTTTTTATTAATCCTTTGATTAGCAGGTACAATCTCAAGGATTTCAGTGTTTGAAAAGTTAGAATCACATCACGTTGAAACTACATTTTAAAAACATACTGTAAATGGAACGGGTTCACTTTGACTGTGTACTTTTCTACTTCGTTCTTATGGAATGTGCAGAAAGAAATTTCTTCTCTCTTTGCGTCCTCTAAGTTGCTTTCTGTTTCATTATGTAGATTGTGGTGAAATAACAAGGCTAGGAAAGAAGCAAAGGTTGCTCCAAGCACATAGGAGATGGGCCGTAGTCTTTCCCAATCCAATGGAATAGGAAATTCTCTAAGCCATGCCTCACACAATTAGAAATAGTAGCGATCTGGAGGCTGTTCTCCAAGATGGATGTAATGCCATTTCTACTGAAAATTCACCCCTGAGGTTGAGATAAGGTCCTTCTCTACCTTTTTATTCAGGGTTTTTATTTTGGTAAGTTTTGTGCTGTGAGTTTTGGTCCTAACAAGAGTAGTAAAAGTAGACAAAGTAACTACAGATAAAAATATTTCCAACATCTGTTCTTTTAATGTTACTCCATATGGAATAAAAGTCTTATGAACAGAAAAATAAGACGTTAGAAAGTAGATAACAGCATTTCAAACTCTGATCCTTATATAATAATGAACTTTTAGAGAATACGTTTGGCTTTACTACTAAGTATACTTAATTGAGATCAAAGTTACAAAAAGAGAACAGATACACAAACTTTGTTTCCAGTGTTGAGAAATTTTCCTCAAAAAATGTTGATCTGAGATGCTTAGAATAGTTAAAAATATGCAAGAAATATGTATACAGTCCTCTTGATATCGGTATTATCACGATGTTTTCTTGGGTGTCTGTTGCCCCTCTGAACAGTGGGAGCTACTGCCTTTCCACTATCAGGTGCAAAAGATTGCCTTGGACCTCACATATAGATAAGGGTTGAGACACACATCATCATCCATGGTCATTAGTATATTAAACTTGCGGGAAGAGAGTAAGTGATTTGTAGAGGTATCAGTTGCTAGTGTAGTGTACGCTTACTAACTTTATTTATCTGGATGAATGAATTTTTTTCCCTGCTTCTGGGGATTGAATTTACTTCCTCCTCATTAAGATACTCTGCTGCCCCTCCACCCCATTTTGAAACAAGGTCTTATTAACTCACTAAAGTGCGCAGGCTGGGCATAAACTTAGATTCTTCTACCTCAACTTCTCGAGGATGTTGACATTATAGGCAAGTGCCACCACATCCAATAGAATGAATTAATCTTCGTGGTTTAGCTTCCTTGATTCTGTTGAACAGTACTTAAAAATTTTGGGGGGAGGAGTTATTCATTCATTCTTGTTATGTGTGCCAGGCACTTTGTGAAGCTTAGGAAGTAGAGCTACAACCACCTGCTCATTCAAGTTTCTATGAGAGAACCAGTGGTGCCCTTTTAGGAGAATTGTGATGTCATGGCACTGTAGCTGATGAAGACAAGGCTTTTTAAAAGATTATATTGTCAATGTTTATGTGTAATTGTCTTTGATTAAAAAGAGACACATGCCATTGATTTGCTACCTGAGTTTTTTCTTTCTTGCAAAGTTAAAGCTCGCAATTGAAATTCAATTTCTACCTGAAAAAGAGTCTTTATTTTTCTAGAATTTACACGTGGTGTAATCAAATTCAAGAGTTGCATGCACAAAGTGTATAGATTAGGAACATATATGATATTTATTGCCTAACGTAAATTTATTGCCTCACCATAGCTTTCTTGGAGAGAGAGTTAACATGTCTTTTCTTGATAAATATGTCATGATATAATCTAGTACAGTTTTATCTTTGAGAAGATACCTAACTCAAGGTGAAATTTTAGCAAGAGCAAATATCAGTGGAAAGAAAAAGTGCAGAATTACCAAGAAGGAGAATGTAATGTATAGATTACATTTCTAATTTTAAAATCTAAAATCTCAAACTTTTTGAGGTCTGACACAATATCATAAGTAGAAAAATCCACACTGTAAGACATGTGTGGAATTATGTAAAATGTATGAAATAATCTTCAGGTTTTATATGTAAGGTACATATGAGAAACAAATGAATTTTGTTTAAATTTGGTGCTCATCCCCAAGAGATCTCAGTGTGTAATAGCATCTATTCTAAAATCATGAGAAAAAAATTCTGGAACATTTTACTTAAGGAATTCTCAATCTGTATTTAATAGTTAACTAACAGCCATTAGAATGAATATATTATGTGTTTATCTGCAAATTATAATATAAAAGTACTAAGTAAGGACTGAATCTTTTTCTTGTATCATTTGCCTTTCAGGAGTGAATGAGAAATGGAGAAAAACTGGGGCCAGGGAGTTAGCTCAGTGGTTCTGGCGCCTGTCTTGCAAGCGCAAGGACCCGGGTCCGATTCCCCGGTAACCACATAACAATACTGGGTGTGGAGACCCACACCCAGCAGCAACCAGTACCACATACCACAGCGCTGGGCGTGGTGGCTCATGCCTGTAATCCCAGCACTTGGGAGACAGAGGCAGGAGGATTGTGATATGAGTTGGAGGCTGAGCTCAGGGCCAGCCTGAACCACAAAGCGAGACCCTGTCTCAAAAAACCTAAAAAAAAAAAAAAAAAAAAGATGGAGAAAAACTAATACAACTTGACCAAACCTAGAAGGAAATGTGAAAGTCTAGCATAGTAATAATAGAGCCTTTATAAAATGTTAATTCATATACCATCTCATTTAAGTCCCCCATTTTGCATGTAGTATGAGAAATCTATTGTTCAGTTTCATTTTACTACTGTTGCTAGTGTTATAAGTTGTTCCTAATTCCAGTTCAGAGGTAATTAATTTAATTACATTGCGAGCATTCTGTTAGTCAGATTTTTCAACCTGACTTTACAGTCCCTTTTCATTTTATTGATTTAAAAAAAAATGATACTAGAGAAGTTAGATGATTTTTTACCATGAAAGGAAATCTGGTATCTGAACTTAATTCTCTTTATTTTAATTTTATTTTTTATGATTGTGCCTCGCCTTTTTGCTGTTTGGGTGGACTTAATTCTTAGGGACCTTTATAAATTGTAAAGTGAGATTCTGATGTTTCTTCTAGGTTTTGGTAGATTTTTGGCTAGTTTTTTCCCACTTCTATTATTCTGTCTCCAAAGATAGTACTTAGGAATTGCACTCATTATTAATATCAGTAGTTTGTTCTGATGTAAACAAATTAGGTTGAAATTTAGTTAGATATATAAGTAAAAGTCTAAGAATAAGAGTGAAATTTATAGCTTAACCATAAACATTCTCAGGATATGTTTTTAAAAGATAATTACAAATTGATGAATATTTACATTTGAAGGAGAAAAAGTCTACACCTAGTTATTTAACCAAAGAATGTCTGTTACTGAATCAGAATTTCTGGAAGTAGAGTCTGAAAATGTGTTTTCAAGAAGCTTCCCAGTGAGTACAATGTGGCCAGTTGTATTATAGGAGAATTCTTTAAATTCAAGAACTCCATAGCGTCTTAATTTTGGGTAATACCTGTTCTTTGAATTTTTTTTTTTAAAGGACTGTAATTTACCTGAGACTATAACTGCTTCAAAAAGAAAGTAATTGCTGTCAGGTTTATAGAATAATTAGGATAGCAGTTGCTAATGTTTCTAACCATTTTCAAAACCTTGTTGATTCACTTTAAGAGAATGGTTAGCAAAATTTTTAGTTTTTAGTTAGCTAGTAAATCTGACATATAAATTTCGTAAGAGAAAACAAAAATCCCATTTCAAGAGAGGAAATCTGTGCTTCTTGTTGAGACATCTTGTTCTTTGGAAAACTTTCTTTGCTGTCTTTTCTATTTTTGTTTTATTGAGACAGGGTCTTGCTATATACTCTAGGCTGGTTTCAAATTTGCAATCCTCTAGCCTCAGCCTCTTCTGTTAGAATTACAGAGCCATGCACCCAGCTAGAAATTCCCTCACTTTCTTATGTTGGTTAGGCTAGTCAGATGAAACAGTGTATAAATATTAAACTCTACTCTTAAGCATAGCAGCACAAAGACACCTTCTTGATTTCAGAAATTTAAATATAAAATTCTGTGTAAATGATTTTCAAGAAGAAATTAATTTGAAGATTATATTCAGTTTGCAAATACAGTTCCCAAATATCTTTTCCAGTGTAAATGCACTTTCTAAAAGGAGACCTGAAAAATAAATTTAAAAACGTAAATGAGACCTGCATTATACTGTGGCATTAAGGATGTTAACTGTTTCTGAGCATTCATTCTTAGGGAGTGAAGGAAGCTTTGCAAAAGTATTAACAATATCCATATTGTAAACATTAGAATGATAAGCAATAACTTAAAAATCACTTCTGGGCTGTTTCACAGTTTAATGCTCTGATTGTACATGAATCAAAAAATACCACAGTGGGAAGGAAAATACCAGTACTGTACTTTTAGAAGATAGGAGAATGCTGTTTGTGTGATACTCTTCAGTGTCTTGACTTGGAGCAAGTCTTGGCATTGATTAATTGCATTAACCATCAACTTGGAACAGCTTGAATGAATGTTCAGGAAGTTTGAAAAGCGGTTGAAGTTTTCAGTGGTATGTTCTTATGGTTATATTAAAAATGAAAGATTGGAAGAACATTGCTGAAGTGCTAAATCCAGTGAGTATTTTAACCACGTATCTTGATAACATTTTACAGGTTAACTGTAACCTTTCTCATAAATCTTTCTCCTTCCTTTGTTTTGGGAACACCATTCTTCTTGTTTCCATATGGTCTTTTTGTTTTAATGCTATTCAAAATCTTCTTTATAAACCTTTTCTTCCTTGTATCTCTGGAAGGCTTTTGCTTCACCTTCTGTTTTTTTTTTTTTTTTCTTAACCTATACACAAAAATCTGTTCTTGCAGTTCTGTTTATATCTTGAAACCAGACTCTTGCCTGAGTTACGTGAATATCTAGTTCTAACTGACCATTTCTACTTGAATATCTTTTAAACATGTTGAGACTTGATTAGAAACCCACCTGCAAAGTAAAACTAACCTCTTTGCTTTAGTTCTGCGAGTTTTTTCCATCAACGTGATATGTCAATGTGGAAATCAGCCTTGATCTTCACAATATGTGAAGCAAATAGATATGACTTACATAATTACTGTACTTTGATTATGCACTTTTCTTTAAGTCACTGCCTTTAATTCCTTTCAGGGACCACTATCTCTTTGTGTTTTATTTAGATTATTGCAGTAACCTGTTAGTATCTCTGCTTCCTATCTTGCCTTCCTGTGTTCCATTCTTTTCACTGCAGTCAAAGTATTCCTAATTAAACACAGTTCAAAAAAAAAAATACTCTTGGAGATTTCTTTTACTGAACTGATGATAGTTTGGATTTCTAAACTGTATGGTTTGGATTTGAATTGTCCCCCAAAATGTGTGTACTAAAGGCTTGATTGCCAGCATCTTGGCTTTTGGAGAAGTGATTGGATTGTGAGATTGTAGCTTGATGGTATAAGTGGGAGGTGATGGTAATGGGATGTGAGACTTAGTTGAGGAGATGGATCATCAGGGCATGACCTTGGAAACTATTTCTGATCTCTAATCACTTACCCTGGCCCTCTTTGGCTTTCTGTGTTTCCTGGCTACCTTGAGGAGCAGCTATTGCTGTGTTCTTCTATTATGATATTTACTTCTGGATTGAAAAACTCTGAAAATATGAACCAGGATAAATTTCCCTTCTTTAACTCCCCTTATCCTCAGATATTTTGTCAGAGCACCTAAAGTTAGCTAGCTCATAAACCTTACCAGGTTAATAAAGCCCTTTATGACCTGCCTCATACTACCTCTCAGGCTTCATCTCTTGTCAGTCATGTATTTGGTCTCTTGAAAATGTTTTCACTACATAGATGGTATATGCTACTCTTTACCTGACTGATTTTTCATCCTTGAAATTTTAATGTCAGAAAGCATTTTAATCTCCTCTCTTGCTAAGGTCTTTTTTCTTTTACTTTTGGCCCACGAGTGTTCAAAATCTCCTTGTTTAACTGGGTAAATGCTCTTTCTGTGTGTTCCAACAACATTTTTTTCTACCACTTTTCATAGCAGTCTTTCTTGTTTTTAGTTAATTTGTTTAACTGGCTGCTTTTCCTCATCAGTCAGTAACTCATAAGGGCAATCAGTAGAATAATTTTGTTCACCATGATCTACCTAGCATGGTATTCAACACATACAAGAATTACTAATTAAGAAATAGTTAAATTAATGGAAGCTGTTACATTATTCATCTCCTATGATGTTTCTTTCTGAGAGAGCTCTATCCAGGGGTTTCTAACAACTATTGCCATTTCCTTTGGCCTTGTTTTGTTTTTTTTTTCTGCTTTATTACAGATTTATAAAATACTTAACATACTAATTTTTCTTTCTTTTTTTTTCTTTTTTTTTTTGAGGCAGGGTCTTGCTTTAGCAGTACAGGATGTCTCTGAACTTGGTATGTAACTATGTAGCCCCGGCTAGCCTCAAACTTGCAGCAGTCCTCCTGCCCCTGCCTCCCGAGTGCTGGGATTACAGGCGTGAGCTACCACATCCGACTGTCCTTCCTTTTAATCTGTGCATTTGTCCATTATACAGATAAATCCTTACTGACAAATTACTGTGTCCTAGCCACTGTAGTAGGTGCCATGTGTATTGCAGGGAACAGAGTTTATAATCTATTGAGTGAAACACATGAATATAGAACATGTGTTATGTAAATGCTGTGGAATAAAGTAGGTTTGGAACAAGAAAATGATCAAGAATGTTAGGTTAGTTTGGGTGATTGATTAGGGAAGGATTCTCTGTTAGGGGGAGCTATGTGTGCAGCAATCTGGCAGAGAGAACTTGGTGTAGTTAATATCACTGGAAGGAAGGCCACTGTAGATATATATATACCTGAATGAGCGAGGAGGAAAGTTACAAGAGACCAAATCACAACAGAACACTTTTTTTGGAGCCTCTGAAGTTTTCTCAGACATGTGAAACACCTTTGGAGAATTTTGAAACCTTAAGAGACCAGCAGGGTTATTATATTTTTAAAAACATTTATCAGACCATAACAAAATAAAATCATTTTTATATGTAGAAATTAGATGTTTGTGATTAAGGGTGAAAACTGGAAGACAATAAGTGATCTAAAACATTTGCATACACTCTCACAGAATGCCAGATGTGCTTTAAAAAAAAAATCATGTTGATTAATTCTCAGCCACCAGCTGTATGTCCAATAATGAAATTTAATTTTGACACTATCTTGAATCAGCACCAGAACTCACAAACTAAAGCCCGCCCATAAATCTATTTAAAATGCTTGTCACAAATCTGAGCCTCCTGAGTTTCTGACAGAGCAGCTATAAACTGATTCTTACTACACCCTGCTTGGATTCAGTGGCTTGTAAAAGTGGCTCACTGAACACAGGGAAACGCTTTTGTGTATTTGTTGGTTTACTGTAACGGGTAATGCAGAGGATACAGATGGAGTACCTAAGATAAGGTTTGGAAAACTCTCAAGAAGTTGGGAGCGTGTCACTAAACTTGACATTCAAGAAATTCTTTTATTTTAAACTACAAATTTATTTAAACATTTCTTTTTCTTTTTTTAGTTTTTTGAGACAAGGTTTCCCCCCCACTCCCTCCTCCGTAGTTCAGGCTGGTCCTGAACTCAACCTCGAACTCACAGCTATCCTTCTGCCTCTGCCTCCTGAGTGCTGGCATTACAGGCATGAGCCACCACGCCTAGCACTGTGGTATGTGGTATTGATTGGTGGTGGACATGAGTCTCTACGCCCGGCATTGCTGTATGTAGTTACTGGGATGGAACCTGGGCTCTTGCGCTTGCAAGACAGGGACTGGGGATTTAGCTTGGTGGTTCCAGTGCCTGTCTTGCAAGTGCAAGGGCCCTGGTTCTATTCCCCAGTAACCACATACAAGACTGCAGGTGTGGAGACGCCCAGCAGCCATCAGTGCCACATACCACAGTGCTGGGAGTGGTGACTCATGCCTGTTATCCCAGCCCTCGGGAGGCAGAGGCAGGAAGATTGCTGTGATGTGAGTTTGAGGCTGAGCTCAGGGCCAGCCTGAACTACAAAGCGGGACCTGTCTCAAAAAAAAATTTTTTTTTTGTCTTAGTAAATGTACATAATTATTACATTCATTGTAAAGAGTTAGTACATCACATTTTAATTCTTTTTATAACCTCCAAGAGTTTTTATAGGGGTTATTCTTCCGAAAGTAGTGGGTGGAGCTAAATAACCTAGACTATTAATGTCTTGGTTATTTTGTAACTAGCTCATTTTGTCACCTCATTAGCAGAAATAAAATATTATCAGAAAGGGTGTATTAATTTTAGAAGAGACTCTTGCTAATTCATGTCATTCGAAGAGTTTTAAATGATCTATTGGAAGAACCTGGAAGAAAAACCAAACATTTTTTATTATACCACAGAGGCCTGTGCAGTAATCTAGGGAACAGATGGTAATGAAGCCAAGTGACCAGATTATAGATACATTTTGAAGTAGACTTGGAACTAATTATTGATAGAGTAAAACCTTGCATAAGTTTTCTGATGTGAGCAGCCAGGCGGAATGTTTTGTGTGTTTTTACTGGTAGATAATAGGAGGTGGTTTATACTGAGAGATAAATTTTGATTTTTTTTAATCTTTATTGGTACATTAAATATACACATCATGATTGCACTCCATAATGGGGATTTGTACCAGTATAAGACACAACTTAATTCTCATTTTTTCCCGTAGCCCTACCCACCCTACCACCCCCCATATACATAAAATTTGTTTCCTTACTTTTTTGTTACAATCTCAACATTTTCCCTCTTCACCCTATTTTACATTGAGCATTTTCTATTGATAAATTTCGATTTTTAAGTCTGAGATTGCAAAGTGGAGATGATGAGGCAGTGAGTATGAAAGTCATGAAATACTGGTGAGATGTGTAGGATACAGACAGGAATTTAGCATTAGCATGTAAATGATGTTTAATTCCTTAAGACTAGATAGGAATACCTGGGGAGTGAGTGTAGATAGAGAACTTTGAGCTTTAATTTGGGGATACAATATATGTTTAAAGGCCATCGGGATGAAGAAATACCAGCAGAGAAGGAAGTGCCAGTAACATAGAAGGAAAATCCAGTAGATATGGCTATCCAAGGTACCAAGCGAGGCAGCCGTATCAGGAATGGCTGGTTTTGGCAGTGTCTGTAGCTCAGTGGTAAAGGGCTTATGGGGATACACAATACCTTGAGTAGTTTCAGTCCTCAGCATTGCAGAACTGCCACCACCATGTGGTTGGATCATAAAACTCCTAATGGGATAAAAGGAGACTGAGTGGGAAATGATAATATTGATTTAGCAGTGTTGAGGCTATTTATGACCTTAGTTGCTCTTTTGGTAGAGTAAAATGCCTGATTGGAAAGAATTTTTTGCTGTAGATAAGAAATAGAAAAGAGGGGTGGCAATTGAAGGAAGGTTGTGTGCTCAGCAGCTTTTTAAAATATGAAACTCACAACAGCATGTTCTTGGGCTTTAGAAATAATGCAAAGGAAAAGAAAATATTACTGATAAGAAGAGGACAGTTTCATTCTAGCAATTCTTATCTTTGTATTCCCAGGACTTAAATATTTTTTCTTGAATTCATGAGTGAATAAAACTGTAGCTAAATGGATTTTTCTAGTTCGGTGATGGATAAAAAGCGTAAAAAAGAACACTTTGATAGCATTTCCTTTTTAGATTGTTGTGAGAATTAAAAGTTTTCTTTGGTTGGGTTACTATCTTGAGGTTATCTTTAACCCTTTTTACAGTCCATTAACTCCTGATTTCATTTTTTGCTTTCTGAGTTTATCTTCAATGTGTAGTTGAAATTTAAAGTCTGCTGTCTAGGGAGTTTATTTGCAGATTGAACCATTTTACTTTTCTGATTACAATTCTCCAGCCTCAGACAGGGTCCAACTGTTCTCATACTAGTTCCTTGCTGATTATCAGTACAAGTACAACTATATGTTTTTAATACTTTATAATTTTTTACTTATTTATAATCTAATTTCAAAGACATATCAGAGTTAGGAAAATAACTTGTTCACCCTGAGACAAAGAATGGATTTTATATTTGTCTTAGTTGCTTTTGTTATTGAGATAAAATATCTAACACCCAAATTTAAAGGAAGAAAGATGTGTTTGACTCACAATTTGTAGAGGTTTCGGTTCATAAGGTGGTTGGCTTCAAGGCACAGTGGCACAGCAGAGGAGTATTGCAGAAGAGGACAAGTTCATGACAGGCAGAAGGCAGCAAGTAACAAGCGATGACTCTTTCTGTTCTTTATATCATATCCAGGCTACTCACTCTTAATATAAGCAGTACTCACACCCAGAGTGGAATAGCCTTAAACCTAGCAGCACACCATGAGTCGATGCCAGCACACATCCTAGATCCCAGCATCGCATACCCTAGGTCGAACACCTGTGAATAGCCCCACCTGTGACTACATGAGGCTTTGCAGGGAACATCTGGATACAAGCCATGGTTCTACTTTTAAAGGACAGGTCTTTTAAAAAATGAACACAGAAGGCTGTGTAGCACACTTCTTGTAGCCTGCCACATTCAGAATATTTTTACTATCCTCTTTTCCAATGAAAGTTTGTTGATCTCTGATTTTCATAATATAGAATTTTTGGTGGAAATTTGATGAGATTGACTTTTGGCCTTGTGCATTCTATTTAAAGACCTCGAAAAGATTTTTAGTTATTAAGTACAAGTTTTTAGTTAGGCTTACTAATTGGACTATTCTGGCTCACTGTCTCTTTACTACTCATTTTTGTGGGCAGGAAGTCCGAGATATGACTTTTGGCTTGACTGGAAGACTTTGAATTATTATTTTTAGATACTATACTTTTTTCTAGAAATCTATTTGTTTTAATTTATTTTGAGGCTATTTTATGAATACATAGAAATTTATGTCCTCTTTATTATATTTTTTATTACTATGTAGAAAATCCGTTATACTTTTTATTTTAAAATTGATTTTGTTGTATCTGTTTGATACAGCCATGAATACTTTTAGTTATTATTTCCTGGAAGATCTTTTTTTAATCCCTTAAATTTCAGCCTTTGCCTGTCCTGTGCTTTTGTTACATTTTTACATCTGCCTAGTCATTTTATTATTCATTATCTTTAAATTCCTTTTATTTTGTTATATATTTCACATAATTATTTCATACTTGTTTATTCTCATATGAGTCAGAAAGCTTCCCAGGTATTAAACTTTGTGATAGCGTTAAAAACAGCAATCAAGAGGGCCGGGGAGTTAGCTCAGTGGTTCTGGCGCCTGTCTTGCAAGCACAAGGACCCGGGTTCGATTCCCCGGTAACCACATAACAATACTGGGTGTGGAGACCCACACCCAGCAGCAACCAGTACCACATACCACAACGCTGGGCGTGGTGGCTCACGCCTGTAATCCCAGCACTCGGGAAGCAGAGGCAGGAGGATTGTGATGTGAGTTTGAGGCTGAGCTCAGGGCCAGCCTGAACCACAAAAGCGAGACCCTGTCTCAAAAAAAAAAAACCTAAAAAAAAAAAAAAAAACAGCAATCAAGAGAATGGGCAGAAGAAGCATAGAGTGAGAGTAGTCTGAGATATCTCCCACATCCCCTAGTTTTTGCTTTCTGTTTTGTTGCTAGATAATTCTTGCACAGAAGCCATCCTTTATATTGTACGATATTTGTTAGCATCACTAAAGTCTGCTCACCAGAAGCCAATAGATCTCTTCTCCTTTTACTCCTTCTGTCATAGTTGTCACAATCCAGGATGTCTGCAGACACTGCCAAACTTCCTATGGGACTGGGGAGTCATCCCTAATTGACAACTCCTTTCGGCTCATCTAGCTAATGTGACATTCTCCAGGGAGGTATGCCTTGTAAATGTGTAGATCATAATTTGTTTTAATGTTATGTTAAATCAAGACTATACTGAGTGCTTCAGAGATAAGAGATTATTCTAATAGTAGATATTATACTCTATTTTCCTGGTGGTTTGTTGTTTAGTTGTGAGCATGTTAACAAAAACAAAGAGATTGAACCAGTGCTTGACTTGTTTTGCTCTGGTGATTCTCCTCAACCAGCTGCTTTGTTTTCTGCTAGTCTCCCTATTCCATTTATCTCCCAGTCTCTATTTCATCTTTGTTTTATTTATTTAATAAATAATTACTAAGTGCCAATAATATTCGAGTATTGGTCTATTTGCTAGAGGACTTCAGTGAAATAAAGGTTTGGTTGTGTTTGGTGTGGTGAGACAGTATATAAATAATCAAATAAAATTTCAAATATTTGCTAGTGCTGCAGGGAGATCATTAAAATGTTGTGCTTTGGTATACTGACTAAGTAGCTGTACTGTTGTCATTTAGGTAGTGGGAAGGCCCTATTACAAAATATATCTTTTTAGCTAAGAACATGTTGAGAAGATTTGTGTGTAAACTTGATGGGAAAAGCATGCTAAGGAGGGGGAACCACTGAGAAGTTATTTAATTTGAAGTCAGTAAGCATAAAACAAAATTAAGAAAAAGATGAGCCAGATGGCAAATTTATTTCTTAACGTTTTTAGCAATAATGAGCAATATTTGAGACTTGTAATCAGGAATGTATAAACCTCCTTTTGAAGGACTATCATAGTATTACCTAGAAACAAAGTGGTGGTTTTTTTTGTTTTTGTTTTTGTTTTTTTTTTTGCCTTTTCACTTTTCTTTCTCCAACTACATCCAATATGTTAATGAAGACAAAAATTTCATGAGTGGAAATATATCGAGAAAATTTTTAATTGACAATTACTTTTTTGATTTGTGCATATAGGTCACTTTGTTAAATTTGACTTCTCCCATTTCTGAATAGTTAAATATCATCTTGTTTTATTTTAGGCCTCTCATTGTGTGGATCACTGATTGAATAATACATGGCTTTACCTCGTCTCACAGGAGCTTTGCGCTCCTTTTCAAATGTCACTAAGCAAGAGAATTATAATGAAGAAATGGTTGACTTAAAGGTATGTTGTAGACGAAAACTATTATAAGCATAAATCATGGGAAATATATGACAGAACTTGTTTTATGTGCTTGAATTGAAGGCTTTATGTTGTTTGTGTGAGACCAAATAGGAAAAATGGTATAAAGATGTTTTCTATTGGAACAGTTACATACCTATGACTGTAATATTTAAAAGAAAAAAATGAGAACTATGTTATTGAATGTTTTGTTAATATGTCAGTTGATATGCTTCCTGCCATAGTTAATTTTGTTATTTAACTTATTAATTTACTTCTGAATCATCCGAGGAAGGTTTTAAGTCTGTGGTACAATTCTTGTCAAATGGATCAAAAAAATGTTTCGACCTTAACATGAGAAATGAGTGTATTCGTCTTACAGATTCACTACTTGGTCTTAGGATGAACTTATTTTCTGATTGGAAAAAAAGGTGCTTAAGGGTTAAAAAAATACTTATTTTAAAAGCCACCTTATGATTAAACTGTAAAAATAAATATTACTGAGAAACAATTATATGGACTGTAGACACGTAACTTTCATAGTATATACCCATCCTGTGTTAATTATAATTATGATATAGACAAGTTTTCTTACCTGAATCATTATTTAATATTAACTTATTCTCAGTATAAATACAATTATATATCACTAGAGTAAAATGATTGTCATTTTGGAACATCACTTTTGCCTTATGCAAAGACTGTCTTCAGACTTTTTCTATATAGATTAAAGACTGCACTTTCTGAATCATAAATGAGAGTGTCAGGTTTGATAAAGGATTTCTTCTGATGAGTATAAGAATTTTATAAAGTTATGAAATAAAATTATAAGTGAATATTATAGAAAAAATTGAAATATAATCAGGAGTTGCAGAAGATTCTATATATGTTTCTTAGAAATGTCCTTGGCCTCTGGTTTAATGGTTAATACAAAATAAGATAAAACAGCATTGATTATGTGGCTGAAAAATGTATTGACTTAGTTGTGGAGCTAGATGTCCAAGATAAAGTGTTGTTGGCAGGTTTCATTTCAGCCATCTCATTGTGTTCTCACTCATTGTTTCCTTTGTAAAGGCACATTTTGGGAGTTACCTTCTATGGATATCAGTCAGATGGGAGTATGGTCTGCCCTACTGGTCTTATTTTAATTTAATCCCCCTTTTGGAGGTCCAGTTTCCAAATATAGTCACATTTTGAGGTATTGGAGGTTAGGATTTGAACATACAAATTTTAGTTTATCCCATAACACATGGATTCTGATCATTTAGATAGTATAAGGATGTTACTATTACTGTGATAAACTTTTTAAAGTTTTTAATCTTTAAGTCAGGACAGTTTCTTCCTAAATTTGATTTTGTAGCATATATTTCAAAAGGCACAAGAAACAAGAGCAAAAACTGGAGATATTTTTGTGTATTTAGAATATCTTTGAAATTTTTAAGTTTCCGAAATAAGTTAAAAAAGGATTAATAAAGGCTTTCAAATTATAGATGAAACCTATGGAATTAGTTTATATATGTAAATGATAAATTGACTTTTCAGTAAGACAAAGTAAATGTTTGTGAACTTTATAGCCCTGAAGCTGTATAAACTGTATATTGGAGAAAGGAACCATATTACAGTTTGTGAAGTAATTAGCTTTATTTATTTATTTTTTATTCTAAAAAACAGTGATCATTTTAATTGTTAATGCCTTACTTGACTCTTTTGTGGGATCATGATATATATCCTTTACTGGTAGGTTGGAATTGAAAGCTGTTACAGTATTCATCTACTATGATTTTTCCTTTTGAGGTCAGCTCTATCCTAACAAATTCTTGATATGTTGATATTTTACACTTGGATTATTTTCTGTCTTTGCATCCCTGAGGCCTTTGTAAGGTATTTTGCAAATATGTAATGATACCATCATGTAGGTGACCCTGGATTCCCTGCTATGTGTTGGGGCACCAATAAACTGGGCAGGGGCAGACTTTGTTCCTCATGACTCTAAGCCACTACTTTATTCTCCCTTGACTCAGGGGCAAAGTAGGACAAATGACAAAAAGGTATGGAATCAGCTCAAGGTGCTGGTTGAGAGCAGGTACAGAGAACCTTTTTGCTAATCTTGCTCTTTATTCACCACACAAGGGCACAAATAGTCAAGGTATGGTTTCCAATATCTGTTACTTCATTCTGTGGTAAACAATTTAACCTTAGCTGTCTGAAAACTTTCCCCTAATATGCAGCCACCTATGAGGACAGCATTTCTCCCTTCTGCTCTGAGAGGAGCCCAGTAAGGCCTTAACTCTTTTCTGGTCTTCAAATAACAGATGTCAAAGTATGTAAGGACTAAATGCTTGTCCCATGTCATTTTATTGATTTATGTAGGCTTTTTAAATATTTTTTTAAATACTTTTTTTTTCCTTCTGAGGAAGAGTGGAAGATATAGTAAGCCTCATTTTAATGTATTTTTTAATCTAAAAGTGTTTAGCGTATACAAAAATAGAGACAGAAGTAACATGCGTCGTTATGTGATCACATTATAATGACTTAATTCATTTTGTGGCCATTCTGTTTCACCTCTTACTTTTGCCCATTCTCTTCCATCTAAACTCAAATTGACCTTCCCCATTTTAAATTATAATGCTGAAGCAGGAACTAATGAATTATGAATACCATCAGTACAACCAAGAATAAAATTAGTTTTCCACCTGCCTCAACAGTTTTTCATTTGGTTAGAGTGCATCCCTTGTCTTTTATCTGTGGATCAAAGCCAGTGATCTAGCATAAAAGTTTCATTACTTTCTGTAGACAGTTCTTGAGAATAAAAACTTACAGTCTCAAGAAAATAATAACAAAAAGAATCTCCTACATGGGTGAGCTGGTCTAGGATCATACTTTGGAAAAAAAATGTTGAATTGAAATTGTTGAACTCATACATACAAGTCTAATTGAATACCTTCCATCAGAAAGAATACCATAAAGCTCTTATTTATATACATTATGAGATATCATAGAAATTAGTGGAAAAATGGAAAGCAGTGTATGTGTTACATTATTGATTATTATCTTCTGATATTGAACTTTTTATTGCTTTGATTTTTATTTATGATTTTATTTTGTGAATATGCATTACAATTAAAACTACTAAGAAGCCTTTATTAAAACATACCAAACAAAAGAAATTTTGAGAAATCATATTTAAATGAAAGTCCTTCTGAAAAAAGTCAATTCGGGTACAAATAGATAAAACTAATTCTTGTGAGTAGTGTCATTATATTTTTTGTTGTAAAACATACACAGTATATAACAGATTTGAGAAAAACTTTAACCAGTATTTATCGTGGTCTCTGTTTCAGCTGAAGCGGTCCAAACTTCAAGAACACATTTCAAATTCGGGTCCCACATGGAAGAAGATAGTGACATTTTTGAATGAAAACCTGGAGAAGAGTAAAATGCAAAGTATAGATGAAGATTTAAAAGATATATTACAAGCTGCAAAACAAATAGGTATCTTTGTAAAAAGAATCTTATAAGGCTTGAAAACAGATTCCTTATGAAGATAACATATTAAGAGCAGAAAATTTCACGATTATGAAGGTCTGATCTATCAAAGAATTTAGGATACAGTGGTAGAGAGAAGGAAGTACTAATTATAATACAACTAAACATTAGGAATTTAAAGTAGAAAAACCATTATCTTGATAGAAATAAAGATTAGGTAAGTTATATTTTAATCTAGCCTCAAAGAACCTTAAAAGCCAGGTAGCTCAGTCTCTTATTGTAGATGACCCTCTAGTTTACAATCAATGGTAGAACTTAATCTGTACTTTAATTGCACATGTTCTCAATCTCTACTAACACTTGCATTAATTCAGTATATCTGAATGAAATTACAGTTTGGAATTATAGTACTCAGGAGTTAATGTAAGTTACCTTCCTAAGGTTAAAAATAAAACTAAGTGAAACAAAAAAATGATTCTCCTGTGAAGATACCTGTACATTGACTTATTTTTTTCCTTGATTCTTGATCACTAAAAGCCGTATTTAGTAGATCCATAGATCTAAGTTTTTCCAATACAGAAAATTTGTACCTACTGAGTCCATACTCACTCAGTCTCTGGCTGTAACATAGCCTTCACCCTTTGACCTCATGTCCTCCTGGTGTTGACTAGTGGTATTTTATATATAGCTTTCTCTTGGTTCCTCAGATGTGCTCCACTGCTTATTTTGGGGACTTTGTACATGGTCTCGCTGTGCCTCAGTTTTCTGTCTTAATCTTAGGATGGTAGGCCCTTCTTGTCATTCTCAATTTAGCTAAAAAATGATTTCCTTACTGAATCCTTCCTTGACCATCTAGTCTCAAATAGTCATCTAGTCATTTTTTATTGTAGTCTTCCATATTATTTTCTCCATAACATTTGTTATTATGTAACATTTTGCCAGTTTCATAAGTTTAGTGATAATAAGATATATTATTCTAGTTAACCTTCTGTCCTCAAGGCTTAGGATAGTGACTTCGTACCGTAAAAAACAGTCAATTTTGAAAATTTTGATGCTTTTAAAACAATAAATATTACAATTGTAATACTTTGATTTTGTTATTTTTTCTAGTTACATTAATATAATAAAACTTAAAAAATTAAAATGAATAATTGATTAATAGAAATGTTCTAAAGAAAATAGATTCATGTATTTATGCTTGCTTTATGGCAAAATTGATGTTATGTTGCATAGGTTAAAATCAACTAGTCTTTGTTGAACAATCTCTTTGCAGTTAAGTACAATGAAGGAATAAAAAATAAGGATAACATCGTATTCTTCCTTGCATGAGGCAGCTGAACTATAACCTGAAACATTGGTGGGATTCAAATAATTAGGGACCCGGGGAAAAGAAAGATAAACATGAAGAGATGTGATTACAAAAGGAAAGGTCCCATTCTCTGCCTTTTCTTCTGTAATCACATCTTTTCAAATTTTATTGTTTTGGAATAGTCTTGTCTACATTATGTAGGCTGACTTCAACTTTGCGGCTCAAGTTTTCTCCTCCTTTTTTTTTTTTTTTTTTTTCTTTTTCTGAGACAGGGTCTTGCTTTGTAGTTCAGGCTGACCCTGAGCTCAGCCTCAAACTCACATCACGGCAATCCTCCTGCCTCTGCCTCATGAATGTTGGGATTATAGGCGTGAGCCACCACACCCAGCACTGTGTGGTATGTGGTACTGATTGCTGCTGGGTGTGAGTCTCCACGCCCAGTATTTTATGTGGTTACAGGGATCAAACCCTGGCCCTTATGCTTGCAAGACAGGAGCTGGAACCACTGAGCTAAATCTTCGGCCCTCATGTTTTCTTCTTGTGTCAGCCTTCCTCAGTAGCTAGGAGTATACTTGCCACCGCATTCAGCAGGACCATATGCTTGAATGTTAAGTAGTTTTTGGCTACAGTACAAAATATAGTCAGGAAAGCTAAAATAAAATTGATGTGATTAGTTCCAGGCTGTATGAGAAATTTGAATTGGGCCGTATGAGTTATTCAAAATTTATGTGTGATAATATTAGAACCAAGCTTTCCATAAGATGCCAATGTTTGTTAATAATTTTACCAATGTCATTTAGTGTTTTAGGTGGGCTATGCTGTGTTTAGGGCCTCTTAAAGATTTTATTTTCCTTCTGCTAAAAGAGTAGTATCTGAAATCTGTCACAAATAAGTTATCTTCTATTATGGGAAAAATTGGATATGCTAATTTACTACCTTAAAAACATTAGGGCCTGATATTTTACCTATTCCTACTTTGAAAAGGAATTTATTTCCTGTTCCTTTTAAGAAGCAGCTTTCTTTTATGTCTTGTGTTTGAGTTTTTTTACACTTACCCATATGAACCTTGATGACATTAAATGCTTTCAAATGTAAGTCTGTAATGTATTTATTTCTTGCCATCGAGGTTTGTGATACAAATCAGGAAGAAAATGATAAATTATTGATTTTTCCTTTCAACTCAAAAAGTCTGTAATTCATATACTTTTATGTACACTCTATTTCAGTGGCATGTCAAGTCAGTGTTTAAAATTTGGTTTTGGAAAAGTTTTAGCTAATCTTTTTCTCTGTAAGAGTTGAGTTGTTATTCAGTAGGTTCTGTACTTACATACAGAAAAACTACTGGTTATGGTTGATTTGCCTAAAATAGTTCCTAGTTCCTTGGAATTTAGGGAGGAATTTTTCTGCTCCTAAGCAGATTATTTTTCTTGATATATGTTGAAGTAATATATATATGATGTGTGTTCACACATTATAAAACATGTTTTAGTTGTTAGCATTAGTTAACATATATGTAGTTTATTTATTTATTTATTTTTAGTTGATTCATTTGAGCTAATTTCTTTTTCCTGTCTTTCAATAGTTGGAATGGAAAATGGGAGAGAAGCAATTGAAAGTGGGGCCGCATTTCTTTTTATGATATTTCACTTGAAAGATGCTGTTGGTCACATGGAGACAAAGGCTATCAAACAGATGTTTGGTCCGTTTCCATCATCATCTGCCACTGCAGCTTGTGATGCCACTAATCGAATTATTTCCCAGTTTAGTCAGGAGGATTTTACTGCTCTTCTCCAGATGACAGAAAAGGAATATAGTGATAGGATAGTTTTTGGTAAGAATATAGCATTTTCATTTGACATGCATGATCTGGACCACTTTGATGAACTGCCTTTAAATGGTGAAGCCCAGAAAACGATAAGCCTCGATTACAAAAAGTTTTTGAATGAACATTTTCAGGAGCATTGTACCCCAGAGATAAAGCCTGTGGAAAAAACAAATGGTTCATTTTTGTGGTGTGAAGTTGAGAAGTATTTAAAAGCAACTTTAAAGGAAATGACGGAAGCACCAAGAATAGAAGATCTTTGCTGTACCTTATATGATATGCTTGCTTCTGTTAAAAGTGGTGATGAACTCCAGGATGAGGTATAGTTGAAGTTATTGAAGTCTTATATAAATGTGGATGATCTTAATAAAATAGCCTTTCACACTTGATTTATTTATTTTTGTGGTTCTAGAACTTAGTATGTGCCATACCACTCAGCTCCCTGCCCATCCAGGATATGCTTTTAATCAGTGATAATTAGCAAAAAAAGAACATCTTTAATATTTATGCATGTAGAACTCAATTGTACAGACAAATGTTTTTACATGGTGAGTAGGGTTAGGCACTGAATATAAAAAGGCAGTGAAAGAATCGCAGGGCACTAGTAGAGGATCTGCATATGCATTTATTGGGAGTTGTTTCATTGTAATAAAAATTATATCATCACTAATAATAACTGGAATACTATTTCTAAGCATTTTGTAGTTCTGAAAGCTTTATGATAAAAATAAATTACTAGAATTTTTATATATTAGTGACTTGCTAATGTACAAAAATTTGTTTAAAAAATGTTGAAAAGCACATTGATTTAGAAACAGTTGGATTAGTTGATATATTAGATCACTTGTTCAATAAAGAATTGTTAATTTTTCTGTCAGATGAGGGAAAGTATTATTTTTTAATTCTTTTCTGTGGTACAATTGGGTTATGCTATTCAGAATTATGAATTACTTTTACTGTCACATGAAAAGTTTATCTTGAGGGCTTTAATTTTGCCTTGAATACTGGCATTATTTATCTTCTCCAACTTTAAAACTAATGTCAACCCAATTTTAGTAATGGACAATTTGAGCATGTAACACATTTGATGAAGGATAAAGGGCAGTGGCATATTGTTGTAGAAAGGGCAGCGGTTTAAAATCAGGTATTTTTTCTCTCTGTGTTGCTTGTATGACTTTATTGAATCTCTTAGAAGGTCAGTTTTCTTCCTCGGCTCTATAATTAATTTAGGGAATTAGCTAACTAGGTTTTGGAGGACTAAACTCATGGTAGTGGTAAAAGTTATGATTTTTAAGATGAGTTTGGAAGTAAGATATATTGTTAACTGTGGTCAGCCTCATGTATTATGATAACAGATGTGCTCTGCATTAGGTGAATTATCTATAAATTATGGAAATAATATTGTCTTAAACATTATAATTTATAACAAATTTTATACTGATATTTGCTTATTCTAAGTGAACACATAACTGCCAATTATGGTTATCAAAAATTGAAACAAAAATCAAACTAATGGATATTTTATTTCTAAGTAAGGTACAAGACTATTCTTTTTACTTATGAATATCTGGGATGAAGTTTGTACTCCTGAATTCTTCACCACAGTTTTTAAGTACACAACAGAATCGCATTGCTAAGTAGAGGAAGTGTTACAGTTTTCAAGATTTTTCAGTAATCTTCCTGACAAGGACAGATTGAATTTGTGCATCCATCCACTGATCCTGATGATGTTCA
Source organism: Petromus typicus (assembly GCA_004026965.1). Classification (NCBI taxonomy): domain Eukaryota; kingdom Metazoa; phylum Chordata; class Mammalia; order Rodentia; family Petromuridae; genus Petromus; species Petromus typicus. Next base: position 41,489 of record PVIR01006044.1, read on the forward strand.
TTGTTGCTACTTGCAGTGCTAAGTGCTAGACATAAAAGTGACTGAGACAGCAACTTTGTTCTGAAGGACTTGTTGAACAGAAGAAGGTATATTAGCAAGTAACTTTATTCAGATATAATAGTAATCAGATTTTGTACAGATAGTGGGATTGAAGAACAAGTCATAGACTGTAGAAAGAGTGATTATTGTAGGGAAAGTATTTGTGGAGAACTTGTGCTAAATCTCTAAATATGACTACATTTATCTTTTTTGAGTGGCTCAGAAAAGTAGAGTATATTTCAGTCGTGGGGATGGACACAGTATTTAGGTAGCTGCAGGATTCAGAGGAGGTATGTGGAGAGACAAGGGTGTGCAGAGTGGTAACGGCCAAACAATGCAAAGCTGCATGTACCTTGTTAAACTGTGTTCTTAGTCTTCTCTTAAGCTTATGTGGTCTGGTTCAGTGATTTTTAAACACTAGTTTAGTGGGTTATGGTTCAATATGTAAGTAAACATTTCACTTTCCTGCCAGTAGCTTCTAATAGTGTTTTTAATGACTCATTATCTCAGTGTTTTGGTTGTCTTGTCTCTGATTGAAAATGAATATCATTATGATAATTTATAATTCTGTAAGTTATTCATGCTGATACTTTGGATCAATTTCTGTGTAAAGATAGTTATTACATTAAATTTTATTTTTAATTTTCAAGCCATAGTGATATTGGAGATTCCGCTCAGGGCTTTTACACTGAGCAGTATCTCCAGCCCTTCGTTTATTTTTTTATTTTGTGAGAGGATCTCACTGAGTTGCCCAAGCAGGTCTTGACATTTCCATCCTCCTGCCTCAGCCTCCCAGAGGGCTGTGATTATAGGCATATGCTACCACTCCTGCTTCAGTGTAATTCCTCTTTTCCTATATTACATGTTTATTTATTGTGTTGTTTTTTATGTTGGAGATTGAACCTAGAACTTCATGGTGTCTATTTACGACTGAATTCCTTCTGCAGTGAAACATAGGAAGAGGGCAGTTTTTATTTTTTTAAGCTTTTATGTGGACATTTAAGTAATCATGTTTTTTTCTGTTGTCCCAGAAAATTGAGAAAACCATGGGTGCATATTTTTAAGTATAATGTAAAAGGATCAGACAAAAAAGCTATTTCCATGCTGAAAGCATTTTTAGCCCTTACTATATGAGTTTTCAGGTCTGAATATAGTTTACGGACCTAAGAACTAATAGATGATAGAACAGTTTTTAAGCACTAGTTATAAAATTCCTTTTTCTAAAGACCTTTATTTTATTGCAGAACTGGTATTAGAAATGTGGGAGTAAAAAGAGCATGCATGCTTGTGATTTACTGCTACAAAGAGTACAAGAGGTTCTGGTCTTAAATATACGAGGAAAATAATATCAATGACAGACCTTAATAATGATGTAATAATATTTATATATGTGAAGTTATTCATACACAGATGATAAGTGAAAAAGTATATATTTAAATTAAAAAATGTATTACATTAAAATACTCATTGCCCTTTGAAATTACACTCACCTTGCTTCAAAAACACTGACTATCATTACTGGTACTTTCTGGAGCAAGGCTAGAAATCCTATTTCATGAATGTGTCTATAAGGTATAAAAAATATGGTGACTATTGCTGCCAAGTGCTATCTAGTAGAAAGGGAAGCTTATTAGAACATTCTGATGTGTCTTTATCCGCCTTGTTCACTGGATGTGGCACTGTGTGACAGCTGGCTCTTCCTCAAAGTCAACATGGTCGTGAAACATAATGAACACAGAGTCAGCCATAACAGCACAACTGAAGACATGAAAAAGAACTTGAAGAACTGCTTCAGAAAGTGGCAAAAACAATGGGATAAGCGAGTTAAAAGGGGGAGTACTTGGAAGGGAGTTAATGGTAATGTGTAAAAATGAAAAACCTAAACATTCGTTGTATTTTTGATTATTTTTTATACATAGTTTTATTTTATATTTGTACCAATGCCTTGAGGTATATAGTGTAAGATTAAAGACCCAGATCTCTCAAAACTGAAAATGCCACACTTAGAGGAACTTTTTCTCTGTACCTGCATGTGATTAGAAGTTTTTTACTCCAAGTAACGGGGATAGAACTCTGGACCCTGCACTTGCCAGGTAGGCATGGCATTGCTGAGCTAAATCCCCAGCTGGGATTGGAATTTTTAAAAATAGCACACTAAAGCAGACATAAGAATTTTACAGTTTCATTTGTCACTATTGTGGCAAACTTGATACCTTTTTCAAACCCTGAAATATTTACAGTGTTTTGATTTTTAATATCTTTACTGTGATGATAACTTAAGAAAATGCTTCTTTTGGGTTCATGTGTTATTACTTACTAGTAAATACTTTATAAATTAACAATTTGAGTTTAGAGTTGTTTGAAATTTGCTTGAGATTACAGAATAAGTAGCACATCCAGAATTTAAATTGATGTATCTGATTCCAGAGTGTATGTGCATCCTAGGCTAAGAAATAAATGTGTACATTTTCCTTTTTTTTTGAGATAGGGTCTTGCATTGTAGTTCAGGCTGGCCTTGAGCTCAGCCTCAAACTGACATCACAGCAATCCTCCTGCCTCTGTCTCCCCTGGGATAACAGGCATGAGCCACCACACCCAACACTGTGGTATGTGGTACTGATTGCTACTGGGCCTGAGTCTCCATGCCCATTATTATCTGTGGTTACTGGGGAATTGAACCCAGGTCCTGTGCTTGCAAGACAAGCGCCAGAACCACTGAGCTGAATCCCTGGCCTCATTTTCCTATATTTGATACTTTCGAACATCTGACATATTTAAAATACATGGGTGAACCTTTGTTTAACTTTTCTCAATTGATAATAACTTATCCTTTTCTCGTTTAGAGTTCCACATAAGGAATTTAATGAAATAAAGGAAAATAGACTTAAACTGCAGTTTCCCCTTGACATACAAATTCCATCAGTTTCAAAAGCTGGTTGCAACTCAAGTTGGTTGTAAGTCAGGATAGCTGTGATCTGGATGTACTTGGGTACACATTGTAGAGAACGAGAGCCGGATGAATCTTCCATTAACCTAATTAACTCAGGTTGTTCCTATGTTAGGCCAGTCTTAACTTGAGGGTCCACTACATGTTTAAGATCATTTTAATAATTCTGTAGTGAATTCTTTACTTTCAAAATACATTTGACCCTTAATGTGAGTTTAAATTATTTGAGTGTGCTTGTATGCAGATTTGCCTTCATTTTTCATTCTGCAATAATTTAAGGAAATTTCTGGAGGAATAGTGTAGCCAAGAAGTATCAAAAACTTTAAGAAAAAGGTGTGTATGAATATATCAGACATATGTATATTGTAGTTTTTCATCACTTGCTGCCATAAATGTGCACAACTCTATTATAAAAAAGTTTATCAAGACTTAAACTCAGGCCATACATTAGAGTCCCTTGCAGTTGAGAGACAGACATAAAGTGGTTGTCTTAATTATAACTGCATACGTTGTACACAACTGTACTGCTGTCGTAATTTTTTAGCCTCCTCCTGGAGCTATTGCACTGAGCTCAGTACTGCAAATATCCACTTAAAATACTAATAATCATGTCATTATCAACTCACCTCTCCAGTAAATTGCATATAGAATAAAAAGTTATGTATCTAGTTCTTGACTATAATACATAGAAAATAAAGACTATTACTTCATTATGTATATTATCAATAGTAGGCTATTAGTAAATTTAAGGGAGTTAAGAATTGTAGGTGGAATTTGAGAGTCAAGAATTGTGGATTTGAAAAGCTTTCAGAATGTAGCCCCACTACCTAAGTAATAAATTAAAATGATGGTTGAGGGGTGAGGTCTTGGGAAATAACGTCGAGTGAAAACTTAAAGGCTGATATAACGTAGATATACTGGAGTATGCCTGTCTTAATATTATTTCAATGTTAAATACTATTTACAGTTATTAATGCCAGTGTAAATATTGATGGAGTTATTATGTAATCAGTTCTTAGAAAAAAAATTTAGTTTTGCTGAAACAATCTTAGCTTGTTTTTGTGCTGATTGGACATCTTCATAACATTTATAATTTTATATTTACTGTTACTATTGCCTGTATGCAGATGGTCTTACATATGCAAATTCATCTCTGAATGTAGCCATGTTCCAGATCTGTTCCTGATCGAAGAAATGGAAATTACTTGGTTAGACTGTCAGAGAGGGAGGGAGGAAGGAAGGAAGGGAGGCACAGAGAATAATAAAATATATCTTACTTGCATCATGGATGATTTAATTAGCATAGTTTAATGCAGTGATTCTCTAAAACCATATTCTCAAATACTAGGGACTATAGAACTTTGTGTTATTTAGTTCTATCAATAGATAATTGTTTTGAAAATTAAAACTATTAATATATGATATAATGAGTTTATAAAAATTTTAAAAATAATAGTGCCCATTAACATTTTTAATGAAAATATATATAAAAATTTAAAAATAATATAAAGAATCCCATTGAAGGATATATTTGCAGATAATTTCAATGTTGGCTTGATCATCAAGTGCTTTTTTTTTTTTTTTTTTTTTTTTTTTTTTTTTTTTTTTGTTTTGTTTTGTTTTGTTTTGTTTTGTTTTGTTTTGTTTTGTTTTGTTTTTTGAGACAGGGTCTCGCTTTGTGGTTCAGGCTGGCCCTGAGCTCAGCCTCCAACTCACATCACAATCCTCCTGCCTCTGCCTCCCAGGTGCTGGGATTACAGGCGTGAGCCACCACGCCTGGCACTGTGGTATGTGGTACTGGTTGCTGCTGGGTGTGGGTCTCCACACCCAGTATTGTTATGTGGTTACCGGGGAATCGAACCCGGGCCCTTGCGCTTGCAAGACAGGCGCCGGAACCACTGAGCTAACTCCCCGGCTCCCAGATCATCAAGTGCTTTTGTGTTCAGTGTACTGTGATATCAGTGTAGACTATTTTCTTGAGAGTGAAAAAAGCAAATAATTTTTAGTATTACTGTGAAAATAATTTTAACATCGTAGCTCTTCTGAAAGAATTTGAGAGATCCTGGACCACACTGTGAGAGCTAATATTACAGTTTAGCTAAGAGAATCTCCTGATTTGTTTCATGTCTAGGATGGGAAATTTACATAAAATATTACTGTGCTGAAACAGTAATTGTCTTTGCTTTATGAAGCAGTTCTCCATCTGTTAGGTACTGTGCATGCCTTGTGCTAGCCTTCACTCTCCTCAGCAATTAGGTGGACAACATCAGCTAGGATGGATTAAAATTTTTCTTTGCAGATAAGTTGACTAAACGTGTGAGGTTTTTTTCCTGTAGCAATGGTGGTGAACCTACGGGACGCCTGCCATGGCCGGGTGTTTGTTATCGTTAAAAGCTCTATAAGGTTCACCACCCCTATCCTGTAGTCTTTTTGTTGAATAATCAAAGAGCCCCTATCCTCCAACTCACAGTAAAAAATTGTTTTATAAGAATGCTTAGGATTATAGAATATTTTCACTCAGTGTAACCTTAGTATGTTGTTTCTGCCTTTCAAATGGCATTTTATACCTGTCTAGAGTAGTTCTCAAATTGCTTTGTTGAGGTAATACTTCTTCCGTTGTGCCATTTAATCTTATCTTTTTTCTCTTTTTTCTCCCACTCTTCCTCTCACCCCTCCACCACTGCTTACCCTCTCCCCCTTCATGTGCAGTACTGGGGATTGAAGCCAGCATTTCTGAACTGGGCTACATCTCTAGCCTTTAATTTTATTTTGATTTTTATTTTTTGAGACAGTGTCCTGCTAAGGTGTCAAATGCTCAAACTGGGCTTGAGTTTGTGATCCTTCTGTTTCAACTTTTCCATGTCCAGCATCCTTACACTTATGCTGTCAGGCCTGGATTCTTAACCTGATATTTTGTAGAACCCCTTTACTGTTCTTCTGTTGACATTAAACTGTTATCACTACAACTTGGTTACAATTTGCTGTTCTAATAGTATAATATAGAATGCTTTTATTATCTCATCTTCAAAGATGTTACTTTTAGTTACCAAGTTACCTAATAATCTCATGGAAAAATAATATTGTTTTGTCATGACTTCTGAATATTGTTGACCTACTACCCTGCCATGTATTGACATTAAACTTGCAATTAAAAAATATCATAATGTCAATTTTTCGTTTTTAAAGTTGGGCACTTTTGCTGTCATCTAGCAATTGAACTTTCTTTATTATTTATAGGGTAACAGTTCTTTGAAATTAGGTTTTTACATGATTCCTTAATCTTACATATGCCCAGGGCCTGAACACTTGGAAGTTATTCAAAGAGCTCAGAATATTACTGTTTTCTTTTCCAAGTGTAGCACACAATGTTCATATTTTTCCTGTTTTAACATTATCTGTAAGAGAAAATGCAAGTCATTTGACTCTGATTACTTCTCCCCTCATGACCAAGGAGAAAACAGAGTTTTTTACCTCATTCAGTCATTGATAAGAGGACTTTTTCTTATTTTGTATGCCTAGCTCTTTTTAGAGATTGAACTTTACGGCCAGAATGTGCTAGGTTTTAAAAGTATAGAAGAGTATGTAGAACTGTGTTTACTTCCTTTGATTTTGCTATCATTGTTTTGTTCTCAGTCTGTTTCATTTTATGAAAAATACTAGCTATATTATTTTATTAGACATCATTTTTTTCACTTTTGTGTGATTGTGACAGAAATTCAATTTTAATAAATGCTGTTTCACTTTTTAATGCCATCTGCTTTAAAATGCAACTTTATTTTTTTAACTTCAAAAGTATATCATTGTTATAGAACACTTAGAACATTTACAGGATACTGGATCTAAGTTACTTGGGTCATGTGTAATTTCACCTATCTGTCCTTCACTACTCTTAATATTTTGGAGTATATGTTTTAAAAATACATTTTAAAATTGGGTTATATAGTGTATATATTTTTACATCTGTGTTTTTATTAGCATTTCATTCTATGCATTTTAAAATAATTTTTATATCTTCAGTGATGTTGAATGTTAGATTTATGTCATACCATAGTTCAGAAAATTCCCTCCTCTGTCCCTGCCATTTCTTGCCTTATATATGCCTGGGCAGGTCTTGATCTCCTGGGCTCAGGGAATGCTCCTATCTCATTCTCCCAAGCACCTGGGACTATAAGTGCATGTTATTGTCTAAATCTCTACTATTACAGATTTGAATTACAGTAACCTTTTCACCATTACAAAAAGCATTGGATCAAAGACTATTACTATTCTATGTAATCACTTTTACTTTTTTTTCTTCTACATATTCTCATCAGTAAAATGTTTTATGCCCATATATACAGTTGTCCCTTATTACATGTGGAAGATTGGTTTCAGGGCCCCATATGAGTACTAAAATATTAAGGATGCACAAGCTTCATGTAAAATGTCATAATGTGTGTGTATAATTTATACATATTCTCTGGTATACTGTAAATCATCTATAGATTACTTATGTTACCTCATGTGATATAAATGAGATGCAAATAGCTGTTGTATTATTTAGGAAATGATGACAGTAATCCATTTGTGCATATTCAGAAAAGGTGCATTCCACCCCCACATATTTTGAATTTTCAGTTTGTACAATTTGTTGACATGTAACTAGATACAGAATGCTATCAACAAAATACTTTCTTGTATCTACCAACTTGGATATTGTAGTGTTTCTTATACTTATGTCATTGGCAGTTCTTTTTAAAAGTTCTTATTTAATAGTAGGAAAATAATAGTTAAGATATTTATTAATACTGAGGTTAAATTTTTTTCAAGTATATACAGACTGATTTTTTCTTGTGAAAATAGCTTATTTTTTTGATGGAGTTATTTTTCATAAGATTTCTGTTGAGATTCGAAAATGACTGCATGTTTCGTGTTCAAGTAGGCAGTCTGTTGATTTCTTCATTTTAAGAATTTTTAGTGTGATGCTTAGAAAGTCAATCCTTAGTACATAGCTGATCCAGCCATCTTTTTTGAGTGTTTTGTCATTGTAGCCTCATTAATTTTGAATGAAATGTTACTTAGGTCATAGATATCTTTGTTTTTGTTTGTATTATTTGAATATATGCATGTTGTCGACACTAAAGTAATATGGCTGCTTTTTTCCCAATTTTCTTATTCCTTCCACATTGTCTGCTGTAGTTTTCATTTCTCCTTTTACTTTAGGAGATACAAAGTTTTAATGAGCTCAAGAATCATTTAACTCATCTCAAGTTTTATAATCTAGCCTACTTGTATATACTTTTTTTCTCTTTGTGGCTCAAATTGTTAAACTGATGAGCTGAAAATGACTTGACATAATAGGTAAATTAAAGTTCAAATTTATATAAGCAGGAATATGGTTAATCCAGATGAAAAGTTCTGTTTTCGTGGCTGCGTTTGTTAAAATGAAGTTCAAAGTGAATCAGCCTGCAAGCTACAAATTCAAATGTCTAAGAAAATAGACTTTGAAGTTAGACACATATATGAACCTAACTCCGCCATTTTCAGACCAATACTGTCCGGGTCACTTCTCCAAGCCTTGGTTTCCTTTCTAGTTATACGTGGAAAGTTATCATGCTTACCACATAGGTTAGCTCTGAAGATAATGGTATAATGTTCATGAAGTACTTGGTATTAAACAGATGGTAGGTTCTAACTTCTGTTACTGTAAATAATGTACAGGTAGCAAACAATTTGATTATTAAAAATGACAGCCTTGTTGATTGGTGGTAATTCTTTTAATTTTTGTGCTCCTTAGACTGTACTTAGCTGGCACATTTCAAGGAAACCATACTCCTCCCTATGTTATTTAGAGGAAGGTTATCTGCCTGAAATAAAACTGCAGTTGTTTATCCTTGTGAAGAAAAAGCAATAGCTGGATTAAGGAGAGGGCGAGCATAATTGAAAAGCTATATATGGAAGAAAGGTGGTTCATTTGTAATGAATGACGAGGATGCCTTGAGAGAGGGTGCCTGAGCACAGATTTCAGCTTAGGGAAATCTTTTCAATTTTCGGAGTATTTTAGATAAAATAAACTTTGTGAATAACGTGATTGTTATTGGAGATGAACAAACATCTGCTGATTCATTACTTTTTTGAAATGTATGCAAATTGTATTTTAATAACTTTAAGATGCCTGTCAAGTTGAGTTTCTGTGGTTGTATATTGTTACTAATATGCGGGTAAAAGGAGCTGGGAATTTAGCTTAGTGATTCTGGCACCTGCCTCTCAAGGGCGGGGTCCTGAGTTTGTTCGTCAGTACCAAAAAAAAATATATGTGTGTGAGTATGTGTGTAAAAATCTGTTATTACTATATTAAACTCACAATGGGACTTAAAATTACCTTTACCAGTTTGAGGTAATAATACATTCTAAAATATTTTATTCTTAGAATGGTTGCTTTAAAAGTGAATCATTTTGTCAAGATGTGTATAGTACCTTCTCTTTTTTTGGTACCTAGATCAAACCTGAGGGCTTTGCATTTGGGAGACAGGAGCTGGAACCACTGAGTTAAGTTCTTGGCTCTGTACCTTCCTTCTCTTTTTAACAATGTATTCTCATTTATTTATTCTTCACTGAGTTTCGGGTGATAACATGCTTTATCAACCTCATATGAATGGAACATACATCCATGTGTTCCTCCAACGTAGCTTTAACATTAGCACTATTCATTGTAGCAAATACAATGTTATGGCCCAGTATACTTTTATATATATGGATTTTGTACCTTGACAGTTACCTGGGAGGTGTTGACATAGAATATAAGTGAGAGCTGTATTTATTGTAAGTAAAATATTTCTATTAGTAGTATTTGAGTTGAATGAAAACATTGTCTGTTTGTAAATATAAATAATATTATTAAGATTAGAATTACATATATATTTATTTAAATAGGACAGTGCATTAATTTTGATAAATTTTGTATCTGCCATTGTGTGGGTATGAACTTATTTTCTGAGATACTGGAAACTGGTGCATCTTCTTTCTAAGAATCAAGGAAACTATCAGTTTACCATGTATATGAAAATGTGAAGTAAGCTTTTACATATATAGTGGTTCCTACCTTTAGTTTTATTTACTACATATCTAATTAATTATAGCATGTGGGGAATAAATAGTGTTCACATTCTGAGTTGTTTTAATTAGATAGTAAGTGACCTTGGTTTTAGCCTTGTTAAATTAGATTAAGCACCTGTAAATAATGAACCTTACTTATTATGAAACTATAATTTATGTGATTCTCTCCAAGCAACAATGGTTAGTATCGCACATTTTTCCCCCAATGATAAATAAATGCTGTCTTAATTTTCATGGTCATATTACTATGTTATTTGTGTCTTTATTTTAGAATGTAATTTTCTCTGCCACTGACCAAATGAAGAATATACAATTTATGAAGTTAAAGTGATATTAACTGCTTTTATGCAATTACCTGACATTCAATTTAATATGAACATAAGATTCCAAGCTTTCTTCAGAGTTGCTCAAGTTTGATATTTTGTTCCTTTATTATATATCAGCTTCAGTTTTAACATACATTAAAAATGTATTTTAACATACATTATTTACATTGTATGCAGATTTAAAAAAATTTATTGTCCCAAAGACTCTAAATTGAATATACTACACTTCCTATGTAGTTTATTACTTTATTGTATAGAACAATTCATTTTTAAAATACATGTCTCCATAATTAAAAATAAAATAGAGTTGGGTTTTTTTTGGTTTTCTTTTAGTTTTACTTAGGAAAATCAGAATTCTTCCTCTCTTGAAGTGTTGTTGGTCATGCACTGATGGTTTCATTCTGTGGTTTTTGTTCTTATATGTTACTTAAAATTCTAGTCTTGAGTGCAGAATTATCCTATTGTAATACATAATATTGCCCCACCTTCCTAAGATAAGCTTCTGGAGCTTTCTTGCCTTTTCTGTTTTTTAAAAAGTTTCAGTAAGAAAGATTATCTGTGCCTTGAAGGTTTAATAATAAGACATCTGCAGATTTTCTCTCTTTAAATACATAAAATGTTTCAGCCTGGAATCCATTGCTTACACTCAGTTGTAACAGATGTTACACAGTAGAAGTGGGTTTGTGCTTGAACATTTTTTAACTGTTCACAACTCTTTGTTTTCTTATGCCATATAACTATTGAAATAGGCTGAATACTTTTTACTTAGGGTTACGTCTGAAAACTAACGTTGATCAAAGTAATGAAAAGTTAATCATGATAGTTATGTTATTTTTAATAAAAATAATTTCACTGTAGTATTTACAAGTATTTTGGTGATTCCAGGAAAAATAAAAAGCAACAGTGCCAGGACTGTAGTTCGGTGGCACTGTGCCTACTTCATAAGCGCCAGGTTTAAGTTTGATCCCTGGTATTGCAAAAAGGAAAAAAAAAAAAAAAACCATCCAGAAAGTCATTTTTACTTAGAGTAAACTGTTATTTGTTTTGTCGTAGTTTGGTAATTTTAGCAGTCAAAAATATTTACATCATTTCACATCTTCCAACTCCTTCAAGTGGAAGTCTTCTGATAAATGTTGTGATTTTGTTGTTGTTTGTGTCAGGAAAGAAAGAGACTAAACATTATTGCTTGTGTGTTACCAGTTTACAGTGAATTATAAATCTGACACAAATGTTCAGTGTGTATGAGTTTCAGGTATTTTTCTCAAAAATACTCACTGCCTCTTGGTACGTGAGTGGATGAGTGTACTTGAAAAGCAGTGTCTTTTTCACTTGTGTCACTATAAATCTGTTCATTCAGTTCTTCAGCTAGAATATTAATTTCTTGTGTAAACTGCTACTTTTCCTACATAGATTAGTTCAGAATGCCTCTTTTGTTCCATATGGTAATTACCCTACACATACTTCATTTCTATCCCTTTGTAATTTGTAGTAGGTTGAAGATTTTACTTATGAATTCAGTTTCTTAAATTGTAAAACTAATTTTATTGCTATTTTGAGGTATTATTATTAGATATATTTTCAGTGTTGAGGTTTTTTACAAAGATGTAATCATGATTCTCAAGTGGTTAAATTGTACTTCAGAAAGTTCTGGATTTGAAAAATAAATTTTGAAAGTAAATTTAAATTGTGTAGTCATTAGATTTCTATGCTGTTAGACTTGATCTCCTTTTGTCTACCAGATTAAATTTTTATTTGTAAAATTTCTTGTGTTCATCATAAATATAGTAAATATAAAGGTCTTTTCTTTCTTTTTTTTTTTTTTTTTTTTAAGGTTTTTTGAGACAGGGTCTCACTTTGTGGTTCAGGCTGGCCCGGAGCTCAGCCTCAAACTCACATCACAGCAATCCTCCTGCCTCTGCCTCCCGAGTGCTGGGATTACAGGCATGAGCCACCACGCCCGGCACTGTGGTATGTGGTACTGGTTGCTGCTGGGGTGAGTCTCCACACCCAGTATTGTTATGTGGTTACCGGGGATGAACCCGGGTCCTTGCACTTGCAAGACAGGCGCCGGAACCACTGAGCTATATCCCTGGCCCCTATAAATGTCTTTTCTAATGTAAATAATTGGTGTTTGTATATTCGGCAAAAAGTGAGAAAATTGGTAAATAAGTATCTGGTTTGTATTTTTTAAAATAAAATAATTTTACTGTACTAAGTAGTACATATTTATTGTAGAAAAGGTGGGAAAGATAAAAATGAAAATATATGATTAATATCCTTCTAGCATTTAGCATTTGTTTACATATTTAAATTAAAAAGACATAATTGCCTAAAGTTGGAAGTAAGTTATCATTCATTAGGTGAATGAGTATACAGACTGTGATGTAGCTCTATAACAGTGTGATTCTAAAATTATTTTTTTAGGGCTGGGGATATAGCTCAGTGGTTCCGGTGCCTGTCTTGCAAGTGCAAGGACCCGGGTTCGATGTGAGTTTGTGGCTGAGCTCCGGGCCAGCCTGAACCACAAAGCGAGACCCTGTCTCAAAAAACCTTAAAAAAAAATTATTTTTTTAAAAATTTGGAAGATGCTTAAATGAAGATTACTGAGTGTAAGAAGCCAATCAGAAAAGATTGCAAACTCTAATTCTAACTCCATGTCTTTCTAGAAAATTCATAATTGAAGATAATGAAATAATGATTATCAGGGATTTGGAGAACAGAGGTAGACCAGTACAATGGAGTACAAGGAATTTTTAGGGTGGTAAAATTATTATTCATAAAATTGTGATCAAGGATACATGTCATTATAGTTAATTATCCATTTGTCCAAACCTGTACAGTACAGTGTAATATATTCAACTATAATGTAAACTATGGACTTTAAAAAACCAGTTGGCTTTGAATATGTTACAGCTATATAGAGACATTTTGCAATGTGAATATATTCTATCTGAATATTAGCAGAATATTTATATAAGAGACTCAAAATATCTTCCAGATCAATGGTGTCTTTTTTGGGGGGGGGGCAGGAAATGGAATACTTCATATTTGCTTTCCAGTATCGTAGCTAATAGCCATATGTGGCTAAGAGATTAAATCTTAAACTTAATTTTTATTACTTAGCATACAATAGCCACATGTGGCTAGCAGCTGTAATAGTAGAGTTTTGCTTAAGTCAGACAAGGTCATGTTAGCTAGAGACTAATACAGTTAAATGGAGTCAGTTGATTTAAAAATCCAGTCCTAAAAATTGATTACGAAGCTATTGTTTATTCTGTATATGCTGTTTTTATTTTGGTTCTGTCTAACATTTGAATCAGTAATGTATATAAAGCTATTTATAAAAATTATGAAGGTGATATTCAATTTTCAAAAACATAACTTGGTTAATAACATTTCAGGAAAAAAATCAACTGGCACCTATAAGAGATACCTACGTTAGAAAACTTACAATGTTAAGAAACTTTCATAACTTTCTTATACTGCTTTATTTTTGATAATATATCTCCCCAACATGTATACTCATTTAATTAAAAAAAATAAAAATAATGACAATATAAAATGTGTATAGAAAAGAATTTAAAAGGATGCTATAACAAGATAATTATTAATAATATTAAAATTCTTTATAGGTGGAGCAGAATAACCAGATATACTTTAACATTTCAAATCTTAGTTTAACATTTTGTGACATTTTGAGGTTCTGTACAGTTGTTCAGTTCAGTGTTCATCGTTTGAACAATAAGAAGCTGCTGGAGAGGTATGGGGTAGCATATATTGATCAGTTCTGAACTTTGTAAAATTCACTCTGAGCGGAAGGAGGATGTTTTGGTTTTTTTTTTTGGTTTTGGGTTTTTTTGTTTGTTTGTTTGTTTTTTTTGAGACAGGGTCTTGCTTTGTTCTTCAGGCTGGCCCTGAGCTTGCTATGTAGCCCATAGCCCAGGCGAGCCTCAAACTCACAGCAGTCTTTCTGCCTCCTGTATGCTGGGATTACAGGTGTGAGTCACGATGCCCAGCATTATTTTATGTGGTTACTGGGGATCATTTTCTATATGAAGTAGAAAACAGGCTTTCTGAAGAATAGTGATGCACATTAAGTGGAACGTCTAGATGTACATGGAGTGTTTCTTTAATAACAAAGTAGATTATGGGACCAATCTCAATATCAAATGATTTTGTCCTGCTCAGTAATTTTACCGAGGACAAACAAATGTTTAAAAATCAAATGTATTGAGAGTGTTTATACAGTGCATGGAAGCGGTGTTAGAAGTCAGTATAATACCTATTGACATTTTAAAAACTCAAATACTTATTTAAAATAAAGAAACCTGGTCTCGCAAATTCCAAGGAAGGCTAGAAAGGTAGAGGGTTAAGGTTTTTTGCAATGAAGAATAAGAAGAAATTAATACATCCGTGGTAACTGTCTTACTTCTCTCTTTATTGGTACAAAACAGCTGACCATCTATCTACAGCTTAAAGGAGGAAAGGTTATTTGGCTCACACTTGGGCTCACCGTTTGTAGAGGTTTCAGTCCACACTTGGCTGGTTCCAAGGGAGTGGGACATGGCAGAGGCTTGCTTACAGCACGGCTGGCGAATAAGGGAGTGATAGATGCTTCCAGGTCACATCCCCAATGACCCACTTCCTCTGACAAGGCCTTACTTCCAAACATCACTTTTAACTATAAATTTAGCACTTGTAAGTGTCATTCCATCATGATCCAGTCAACTCCCTAAACCCCATCAATGAGTACATGAGTCTTTAGGGGTCTTAGATTAACAGTCTTTCTAATATCCCAAAGGATGCTACATGCATTAAAACATGGTTAAGAGTGTTAAGTGCAACTCTAATCTGTACTTTTTAAGATCATGATGAAAAATTAAAGTACATTTTAAAAATATAATCAGGATGGCTGTTTTCTACTTGATATAGAAAATGATTCTCTTTTTAAGAGATTTTTTGTAGCTTTAAGTAGACTTTATTTTTTACTTTTAATGAATTCTTTAATATTCAGATCAAAACAGTGGAACTGCCAATCTTTGTGTAAATATTGAAATTTTATTTATTTGAAAGCTTGTTTTAGCAGTTGCTTATTTGCTCAACATTTTTGACTAGTCTGAGAAACAGAGTTCAATCCACATAACACCAGCAGAACTGTTTTACTTTGGAATGTTTGGTTCTAAATCTTTAGCAAATCTAAATACACTTGCATTATTATTATTATTATTATTA
>PVIR01006044.1:57227-68551 GCA_004026965.1 Petromus typicus
AAACTCACATCACAATCCTCCTGCCTCTGCCTCCCGAGTGCTGGGATTACAGACGTGAGCCACCACGCCCGGCACTGTGGTATGTGGTACTGGTTGCTGCTGGGTGTGGGTCTCCACACCCAGTATTGTTATGTGGTTACCGGGGAATCGAACCCGGGCCCTTGCGCTTGCGAGACAGGCGCCGGAACCACTGAGCTAATTCCCCGGCCCTACACTTGCATTATTTATTCTGAGGTTTCTCAAACCCTCAGTTTATCTCTGAATTACCCAGTTTGAAGACCGAGTTCTAATTCTTATTTAACTTCACTATATATCTTGCTACCACATTTTGTAACATTTACATTATAATTTTCCTTAGTTACTTAAATTTTCTTTGTATTTTAAAAGGTTTGACATTACTTTTTACTTTCCTTTGTGGCGCTATGTGTGATGTGATAATTGTGTTGGAAGTTTAACACCCACTAGAACATTCTTTCTATGAGAACAACAGTGATCTAATTCAATATACAGTGGCAAGTAGAGTTTATCTTTCTAGAGAGATAAAAAAGTTACGTTCAGTTTTGAAAATGTTACATTGATGAGAAGTTAGGAAGTAATTTTTTTGGCATCTCAGGAACTTTGTCTTTTGATTACTTTTTGACTGTTTCTATTCATTAGTTTAGTAAAGGACTACCTTAATTTAATAATTAGATTTAATAAAAGTTTTATGATGGCAGTGGGAATTTTAAGAACCTTTGTCTTTTGAAAAATTATTATGGTTTTTAACATGGATGTACTTGTCATTATCTATTATGTCTTCCTGAAATTTCATATCATTTATACCCAGAATAGTGAAACTTGCCTTTTTATCATCTGAGAGATGTATTTTTCTCTTTTTTCCCCCTAAAACCTTTTTAGTAGATGTCTGTTTCTGTACCCATAGCCAGCTTCTTTCTCCACACTCTCATTTAATTTAACAGCCTCAGGAGCTGGTATCAGTGTGCGAAGTAGTGTAGTGATCCAGACAGCTGTACCTTTGCAAACAGCTACTCTGAGTACCAAATTAATTTGTTGTGCAAATCTTGAGTGAGAACTGCACCTACTCTTAATGTGGATGAACACAGCAAATGTTAGGGAAAGCAGAATTTTGAGATTTCTTTAATAGCAGCTGATTTCTGAACCCTGCCAGAGATTATTTCCTTTGGAATTTTCAAGGTCTTGCTAGTTAGAGCTAAACAGCCTTCTTATCTTTTTTTGCCAAGACTTAGGTGTATTATTTTTAGAAAATAGTGTGCTCTTTATGCTGTGATTTTGTGCCTGGGCTGTGTATTAGGTATGTTGGTGGTTTTCTAAAGTTGTTTGGGGTCAGAAATTTATAACTAGAATTGAACTAGTATTTATTATTTATCATTGATTCAATCTACATTTTAGATTGAATAATTTTGAGTGATTAAGAATATATGTCAGGGGCTGGGGATTTAGCTCAATGGTTCTGGCACCTGTCTTGCAAGCGCAAGGACCCGGGTTCCATCCCTGGTAACCACATACCTATACTGGGTGTGGAGACTCACGCCCAGCAGCAACCAGTACCACATACCACAGTGCCGGGCGTGGTGGCTCAGGCCTGTAATCCCAGCCCTCGGGAGGCAGAGGCAGGAGGATTGCTGCGATGAGTTGGAAGCTGAGCTCAGAGCGAGCCTGAACTTCAAAGTGAGACCCTGTCTCAAAAAACTTAAAAAAAAAAAAAAGAATATATGTCAGAATATCTCTTCTATAGTTATTTTCTTATAAAAAAAGAATTTTAAAGTAAGGAAACATTTTATGTATATGGGGTGGTGGTAGGTTGGGTAGAGTTATGGGAAAAAATGAGAATTAAGTTGTGTCTTATACTGGTACAAATCCTCATTATGGAGTGCAATCATGATGTGTATATTTAATGTACCAATAAAGATAATAATAATAATAAAAATAAAGAATTTTAAAAATTCTTTAAATTTGACAGAACTTAAAAGACAGTTCTTTCCATGTAAAAAGCATTTCCTGTTGCAATTTCTTTTGAATGTGTGTTGTGATTATTTTTTTTTCTTAATTTAAAATTTCTTTAATTCTGTCTTTAGCCTTATGATAGGGCTGATGTCTTAGTAACAATTTATGTAAAAGGTCCATTTAAAATGTTTTTTAGGAAAGTTGATCTGAATGTACTTTTGTGGTTACTAGAGGTTGGGAGCAGGAGAAATGGGCAGGCAGAGTGTGGCTGTATTAGATCAGTATTTACTGATTTAATATCAGTACATATATATTGAAATATCAGACTGAACTCAGTTAATATATACAATTAATTTATTAATTTAAAAAATAATAAAATTTAGGGCCAGGGATTTAGCTCAGTGGTTCCGATGCCTGTTTTGCAAGCGCAAGGACCCGGGTTCAATCCCCGGTAACCACATAACAACACTGGGTGTGACTCACCCCAGCGACAACCAATACCACATACCAGTGCCAGGCATGGTGGCTCACGCCTGTAATCCCAGCACTCGGGAGGCAAAGGCAGGAGGATTGCTGTGATGTGAGTTTGTGGCTGAGCTCAGGGCCAGCCTGAACCACAAAGTGAGACCCTGTCTCAAAAAACCTCAAAAAAAAAAAAATACAAAACAAAACACACACAAAAAAAACAGACAAACAAGAACCAACAACAATAACAACAACAACAAATAAAACAAAAAAATTTAAAAAGAAAATACTTCGAAGATAATTTTATTTCAACTTTATCTTTGATTCATAAGTAATTTTATGTTACTTGTAAATCATTCTGGTTCATAAGCTTTCTAAAAATTACTTCATTGAAAACAGTTCATATATCAAACAGTGGACCCATTTATAGTTGTATAATTGTTGCTTTTAGTATATCCACAGATACATGTAGTCATGACTGCAACTTTAGTGTACTTCAGAAATAAATTGTAGACCTTTAATTGTCCTTTTCTGTCTCTCTGTCTCTCTCTCCTGTATCTTCTCTTATCTTGAGAAACCACTACATATTTGGATCTATAGAGATTTCCTTACGTTGGCCACTTGTTAAATGGAAATCATATAATATAATCTCTTGTGACTGAATTTTTCCCTTAGAAAAATACTTCCAAACTTCATCTAAGTTGTTCACTGCTTCATCTCTTTTTGAGAGGAATTATATTCCTTTTACAAATTTATCACCTTTTGTTTATTCATCAGTAGATGAACATTTTGGTTGTTTCTATGTTTTGTCTGTTGTAAATAGACAAAGTTGTATACATGTATTTTTATGTGAATTTCGATTCTTTTGACTGTATACCTCATAGTGAATTGTTAAGTCATACAGTAATTTTATTTCCAACTTAATGAATCAACAAAATATTTTCCATGGGGGCTGTACCATTTTACATTTCCACTAATAAAGTGTGAGGATTTCACAGTTTTCACATTCTTGTCAGTACCAACTATTTTTCATTTTTACACTCTTCTAGTTGATGGTGAAGATTGCATTGAATCTGTAGAAAACATTATGATAAATTATGATCTTAACAGTATTTAATCTTCTATTTCATCAATATGCATATCTTCATTTATTTAAATTTTGGGGGTTTTTTTTGCATTGTTTTGTGGTGTACAGTGTTTAAGTTTACTACTTGCTTTGTTAAATTGACTCCTTAGTGATTTTTATGAGTCTCTTATAAGTGAATTTGAGAATTTCATTTTCATATTACTAGTTAGTAGAAATACTGTAGGTTTTTGTATATTGATCTTGTATCTTAACTTTGATGAACTAGTGTATCAGTTATGAGTATTTTGATAATATCCATAGATCAAACTTTCTTTTTTTCAGTCTAGAGGTCTATTTTTTTGTTTGTTTGTTTTCTGCATAAGTGTCCTGGCTACGACTACCCCAACGTGTTGAATAGAAGTGGTGAATGCAGAGTTTCTTGTCTGTGAGTTAAATGATCAGTCTTTCACCATTATGAAATGATGTTAGCTGTGGGTTTTTATAGATGCCATTTATCTGATGAGGAGGCTCCCTGCAAGTCCTCTTTCACTGAGTGATCTTATATTGAAAGAGAAATCATCAGATTCATTTTGCATCTGTTGATCATGTGATTTATTTTTATCCTATTGATATAATGTCATATTTCAGAGATTTTTTTCTTCTATTGAAACAACCTTGTGGTTTTGACATTAATCTCACTTTGTCATGGTATGTAATTTTTTAATAGAATGTTGGATGTAGTTTGTTAGTTTCATGAGGATTTTTATGTCTATTTCAGTGGGACATACGTAGTTTTTTGTGATGTGTGGGATTGTTCTCACAAAGTGAATTGGGAATTGTTTTCTTTTCTGTTTTTTGGAAGAGTTTGTGAAGAATTGATGTTAACTTCTTTAAATATTTTGAATTCAGCAGTGAAGTCATTTTGACGTGTGTGTGTGTGTGTGTGTGTGTGTGTGTGCATGTGTGTGTGTTTCTGTATGTGTAGGTTTAAAGACTAATCAATCTCTCATTTGCTCTAGTTATTTCAGATGGTCTATTTTATCTTGAGTAGTTTAGGAAGTTATATCTTTCTAGGAACTTGTGTATTTCATCTAATTTATTGATAAGACAGATATTTATAGTATTTATTTTTATCTCTGTTGGATTTTGTAAATTTAGTAGAGATATTCCCTTTCACATGAGTCTTTTCTATTCTTCTTGGTCAGTCTAGATAAGTTTGTTAATTTTACCAACTTTTTAAAAACCACCTTTCGATGGTCTTGATTTTTCTCTACATTTTTCTGTTTCATTTATTTTTGTGTTGTACTTATTATTTTCTCTCCTCTGCTTGCTTAAAAATTTTTTATTCTTTTTCTAAAGAAATAAAGTGAGGTTATTGATTGGAGATTTTTGTTCTTTCGACATTTATACCCATAAATTTCCCTCCTCATTGTCTTAGCTCCACCCTGTAAATTTGCTCTGTTGTTTCTCATTGTCATTTAACTCACAGTGTTTCCCTTTCGATTAAATTTTAACCAGTGGATAAGTTTTGTTTTATTTACCACATATTTGTGAATTTCTCAACTTTTTTGTTATGATTTCTAATTTCACTTTAAATTACTTCTGTCCTTTAAATTTATTGTGATTATATTATAGCATAGTTTGTGACCTATCTTGGAGAACTTTTTTATATACTTTGAAAAGGTTATATGTTTTGGTCTGGTTGGGTAGTATGTTTATAGATATCTTTCAGGTTTAGTTATAGTATTGCTCAAATATTCTATTTAACTTGTTTAGTTTTATATCCATTATTGAAGATTTCAGTCATTACTATTTAATTTATTTATCCTTACTTATCCTTTATTTTTCTTTTCATTGTTTCCATCTCATGTATTTGATATTCTGATAATATACATGTGTTTTGTGTCTCAACACATGCAACTTATAACATATTAAGTATTTTATGCATTTGAATTACCATCTGGAATCACTTTGTTTTAGCCAAAAAAAACCCCTTTGTTTAATATTATAAGATATCTCCTACCAACACAGTCTGTGGGAATGTTATGTTATATAAGGTATATTTCCTACCAACACAGTCTCTTTCTATGTTTTCATAGAATGACTTGCTTTCACTTTTGAAAGATAGCTTTGGTGGATCTAGAATTTTTAGTTGAGCATTTTGTTTTATTCTTTTGTTAGTATTTGAATATGATATTCCACCATTTATGGCCTTTATTGGCATTTTTACAGCAGCTGGTACTCCTTGTTTTGTTTTGTTGGCACTGGGAATCAAAGCCAGAGCTTCCTACTTACTAGGCAAGCACTCTCCCAAGCCACATCCCTAGGAGATTGAGGCTTCTTTTAAAGTGCTAGCTTATTTTTCTCATGCTACTTTCAACACCTTTTGGTCTTATCTTTAACTTTGATAATTTTTACTAAAAGTCCATGGATTTCTTTGTTTATTATATTTGGAGTTCATGTGGATTGGTATTTTTCCAGGATATGTGGGTTGCTGTTTTTTTTTAAAATGGGTAAGACATTTTAAGCTATCATTTTTTTGATTTCCCTTATCTTCTCTGTTTTGTGTTCTTCTGTACACATAATGCAGACATTTTTTCTTGTTTTCCTCTCTCTCCCACTTTGTATGGATCAGACTGCCCTGTGTATTTGCACTTCTTTATCTATCCATCCATCCATGTAGAAATGGAACACTGTTCAGCTCTGAATAATTGTCCCCTGTCTTCAGACCTAGTAAGTGTTACTTTTTATTTTTGCTTAGAGACAGGATTACTTGACTGAACAAGATTGCCCTCTTCCTTCATACTAGATAGAGTGAAGCTTCTGCTGTTCAGAGAGCTGCACCTTGGAGGACGCCTCCTGTTACACTGGGGTGAGGATAGTTGGCCAGAATTTTTTTCCTTTCATTGACTGCAACTCTCTTTTGATTTTAAGCTAGTTGCAACATTTCTGGGGGTGGGGATTAAGTTCCTCTGTAAACTAAACAAATAAATTTGTGGATCCGTTAAAAAAATACTTGCAGAGTCCTTTGTTGATTTGTGTTCTATAAGTTTTGACTTCATGCCATGTTGCAAATGAAGTTATCTGTTTTGAGGTTAGGAATGATCTGTTTGATGGTCTCATTTTCCCCCATAATCAAAATCTCTGAAGCAGGACTCTGAAGTAGGGGATAGAGATAATGGCATCTCCTCTCTGTGTGACACCCCTAACTTAGAAGCTGAGTTCTCAGTGGAGTAGATGGCCAGTAGCACAAGGTCCCTTTACTTGTCTAAAATGGTGCAAAATGACTACCTGTTGTGCATCAAGGCAAATGTGAGACCTTGCTATTTTCCACAGTGCATGTTTTGTCCCGAAGGTAGAGTTTGTTTCATCACTGTGAGCTGAGTGCTCGGGTAGACAGTGCCCTCAGTTCTTGATTCTGCCAGTCTCTTGCCAACTCTGAGGTCCTGCAGCTGTCAGGTATGATGTTTCTGCTTTGCTCATCTAGAAAAGGGCAGGGAGAGTGGTTTTGGTTCAAGTGCCAAAATCTTCTTACTCAGTTTTGGAGATTCTTTTGAATAAATATTTTATTTCCTTTATGCTCTATGGACAATTTCTAGAAGGTATCAGTGGTTTTATTTATTATGATTTCTCCAGTTTTATCAGGAAATAATGTGGAGGATCTAATATTGGAAGTTGACCTCTTAATATTATCTTTAAAGCGTTACCATATTATAGAACATTATTTGTTTCTGAATTCAGATGGATGTCATTTGAAAACTCTCCTGATTAGCTGTGTAACTGGGTGAATTATATAAATGTCTAAAGCTTGATATTTATAATTCCAAAGGCAGTAATTTAATTTGAAAATCATTAGGAAAATTTATTAAGTCAGTTTTTTGTTTGGCTCTGTTTGTTTTGTTTTTTAGTTTTTGAGACAGGGTCTCGCTTTGAAGTTCACTGGCCCTGAACTTACTATGTAGCCCAGGCCGGCCTTAACTCACAGCAATCTGCCACCCCCATGCTTGGATTACAGGTGTGAGCCACCACACCCAGCGCGAGCGACCACATAGTTTAAGTGTTCATCAAAATACCTAGAATATAATAAATGTTATATAAAAGATGTAGGTGTACTTAAAGTTGGTATAATTATTTTACTTCCTTTCTTTTGTGTTTAAATATATATATATATATCTAGCAAAATGACATCAAAATGAACAGTTATTATACATAAAATATATATGTGCTTTACATAACTTTTTATGCAATGATTTTTGTGGAGATTCTTTGATAATACAGCTTCAGTAATATAAAATCTTTACATCAAAATTAAAGTGTAATCATTCTGAAAAAGAATAAAAAAGATGTATTTTCAGATCATATTTAGGAAATATAAAGGCTTTTAAGATGAGATATATCCTGCAGTTATGTAATTTAAGGTCTATATTCTAACATTGGTTTTGTGACTCTGAAATCAAATTAATTGCTGACAACCACTGATAGAAGTATAAAATATACAGGAATAATTTTAAATAAAATTACCTGAAAGATTTGCAGCACTATGTTTTAGATGCTAGATATTAGATTATAAAATATATATAAAAACTTCACATATGGTCTTGATTCATTAAAATAGTCTTGTGGTTCTTAACTCTAAAATGACAGGTCTTAGAAAGTTGGAAAGAAAATAATATTCTGGACTCTGAAAAACAAATCAACACTTCGTTGAAAAACCAGTCAAATCAACTTTACAATTTCCTTTGGTTATCACAAGAAAAATTAAGCTTAAGAGTTTATTACTATATGATTTAAGAGTAATGTATTCAAATAATTATTTTTAAAAATTGAAGCATAAGCTTTAATTGTATAATTGTAAAAAGGCTTTGTAAAGGTGAAATTTTCTCAATGTCAAGATTTAATTTTCTTTTCTAAGTTATTTATTAAACTCTTACTTGATTCCCTTGTTTAATAAGATGTTAGTAACTTGACAAGTTAATTTTGAGCTAATAGGGATTTTATTTGTTTTCTTCTTTTATTAGTTATTTGAATTGCTTGGACCTGAAGGACTTGATCTTATTGAGAAGCTCCTCCAAAACAGAATTACAATTGTGGATAAATTTCTTAATTCTTCAAATGATCATAAATTTCAGGCTCTTCAAGGTAAGAGACAATTAAGTGGTAATGTTAATTTAAAAGAAGGATTCATTAGTTGTTACATCTCTTTAATGCAACTACATTTTTATAGCCTTTTGTCTGTAATATAATTTATTACTTCTATTCTAATAAGTAGGTTTTAGATAAGGCAAATTATAAAAAAAATTGGAGGCCCATATAGTAGGGTGTGGTGATGTTTCAGTATGATAGTTTTTGTAAAGCGTGAAATCATTTATAGTAGACTATATTTTAAAGCAAATACATTTAGTGTTTACTGTGGGCCACATATTATTGTAATTTCTCCCCCACTATGAAACTGGTTAAGTATAAGAATAACTCATTGAATACGTGCAGTCATTACCAGTCATTAATATTTTACTTCAGCTGTCCCTTATGCTAAACATGCAAACACACACACACAACCTTCATTTAAAATTTTGCTGAACAATGACTGTAAGTTGCAATAACTGTGATATTTCACTTATAAAATTTTCAGTATACTGTAAAGACAATAACAGTCTCTTATCTGTGATTCATCATTGTGCTCAGCAAGTTGAACACCTGTATTATTATATATTGTACAGTTTACAAAATGGCAGGAAAAATTAAAGATTTGGCTAGGAAGCCAAAGCTATAAAACAGTATCCTGATGTGTTGTAAACAATCATGCCAGACTCAGGTTTTAAGTGATAAACATGAAAATGAAAGTTCTTACCTTTACGTAGATGTATTGGCCAACTGTAGTAGTTTAAGATATTTATAGCATAAAAAATTGTATACCTTCAATATCTGTATTGACTTCTAAGTAAGTTGCATAATTATTATGGTACTCAAAGGAAATGTTAAAACAGCTTTGATTTTTTTTTAATTGAAATCTTTATTGGTACATTACATATACACATCATGATTGCACTCAACAATGAGAATTTGTACCAGAATATGACACAACTTAATTCTCATTTTTTCCCATACCCCTACCCACCGTACTACCCCTGTCCCCTATATACATAAGCTTTGTTTCCTTTCTTTTTTTGTTAAAATCTCATTATTTTTCCCTCGTTATTTACCCCTTCACCTGATATTGCTTTGAGTATTTTCTGTTTCACAATATATAACATACATTCACTCATTTACATCTTTATTTTCTCATACCAGAGAAAAGATATGATATTTACACATGTGATCCATTTATTTCACTTATGAGTATGTCCTCAATGTACGTCCATTTAAGTATAAATGATTCAATCTTATCATGTTTTATGGCAGAGTAATACTGCATTCTGTGGAAGAATCACAACTTTTATCCAGCCTCCAGTTGATGGACATTTGCATTGTTTCCAAGATTTAGCTGTCACAAACTGAGCTGCTATAAAAATAGGTGCACATATGTGGCTGTGATGTGGATCTTTTAATTCTTCTGTGTATATACCTAGCAGAGCGATGACCAGGTCATATGGGGCCTCAAATTGTAGTTTCTTGAGGGATCTCCAAACTGATCTCCACAGGGTTTGTACGGGTCTACATTCCCACTAATAGTGGAGAAGGATTCCTTCTTCTCCACAGTCTTGCCAACATTTGTTGTTAGATAATTCTGCAGTAGCTATTCTTTGTGGAGTGAAATGAAATCTTAATGTTGTTTTCATCTGCATCTCTTGAATGACTCATGATGTTGAACATTTCTTCATATGCTTCTTAGCTGCTTTTATTTCTTCCTCTGAAAAGTGTCTGTTCATTTCAGATGCCCATTTTTGGATTGGGTCTTAAAATTTGGGTGGATTGATATTTTTAAAGCCCTTTGTATGTTCTAGATAGTACCCCTTTCTTGGACAAACGGCTGGTAAAGATTCTTTCCCATATTGTTGGTTGCCTCTTCACTCTGCTTGTGATTTCTTTTGCTGCGCAGAAACCTCTCAGTAGGATAAGATCCAATTTTTCGATGTTTTCTACCAGTTCTCATGCTATAGAGGATTTGTTCATTAAATCTTTCCCTAAACCAATGTCTTCAAGAGTTTTGCCTAACCTGTTTTGTAGCAGGTTTAGTGTGTCTGTTTTAATATTTAGGTCCCTAATCCTCTTTGATTTTATTTTAGTACACGGTAAAAGAGATTGGAATCATAAGCCCAGTACAACATACAGGAACTTATGGAGTACAATATAAGCAGTTCTACGAGGGAAATTTATAGCAGTGTATGCCTATATCAGGAAAACAGAGCAAGCTCAAATTAACAATCTAATGCTGAACTTTAAGCTACTAGAAAAATAGGAGCAAGGCAAACTGAGAGCTCGTACTAGGAAGGAAATTATAAGGATCAGAGCAAAAATTAGTGCAATGGAGACTAAGAGAATGATACAGAAAATCAAAGAATCAAAGAATTGGTTTTTTGAAAGAATAAATAAAATTGGCAGACCTTTAGCCAAACTTCTCAAACAAACAAAAAGAAAAAAGGGCTCAGATTCATGCTATTAGAAATGAAAGGGGAAAATTACCACTGACCCATAAGATTCTGGCAAACAGAATACAGAGAATTATCAAAAAGATTATACACCCTGACCAAGTTGGATTCATCCCAGGGATGCAAGGATGGTTCAACATACGCAAATCAATCAATGTTATACACTATATTAACAGGCTTAAGGACAAAAATCATATGGTCATCTCAATTGATGCGGAAAAAGCGTTTGACAAAGTACAACA
>PVIR01006045.1:0-68429 GCA_004026965.1 Petromus typicus
CCCACTCCTTCCCTTTTTAAGAGAACATTCATATTAGGAACCTCTCATCATCTCTGTACTGAAGATGTATACCTGGCTTGCATGCTGTATAAGACATGTGTGCATCTCAGAAGACATCACACTTCATCTTTTCAATAATAGTACTATTTTGCAACTAATAAACACTGTAAAACCATCCAGACACCTTGCCTCTCACCTGACTTCACAACCTAAACTTAGCCTTCTTTGATCATCTCCACAATAATGGATGCAGGGATTTTCCAACCCCACATTCATCTGCCAACTTCTGCTTCTTTACTATAGACAGAGCCTATTTACTTACTTATATATTATCAATATGGAGTCTTGGGTCATTGATTTTGATGAATGATTCCACACTGTCCTGTGGTCCTTGTGACGTTATTACTTACTCAATATAATAATATTAAATTCCAAAAACCACTCAGGCTCCGGGGATATACAGTGACCTTCTCAGAGCCACATGCTTCCATGAGTCTTGGAACTGTACCTGCCTACACGTCTGGCAGAACCAGAGGCCTTCAAGCTCTCCCCCCAAGCATTGCCAGTGAAACCACACTAACCTAGACTACATTACATCCAGACTACATCGGCCTGAACATTCACGTCAGGCCCTCGGCCCGTGTCCTCCCCTCCCAGTCACCCAGAGATAGCCGATGACGGAACTGTCTGAAGGGTGTCAGCTGTTGGGATCAGCCAGGCCGGATCTCCCCTGCTGACCCCCACAGCCAGACGTGACTGGTCTCCAGGGAGTCACTGCACAGCCAGGCCAGTGTGTCATCGTTGGGACCAAGACCACCGAGACAATCTCTCAGGACATGACACGATCTTAAAGTCCAACCAAGAGCTTTATTACTCAGCTGAGGGCCGTCTTTCCATGTGGAAGAAAGCAAAGTAGTAAACGGGGGCACAGTATTTAAAGGCAAAATCTACCACCCCCACCTGTCATCAAGAGGTTTCCATGCAGAAGCGTTCAGGTCATTCTATTGTTGAAGTGTGAGAGCGAGTCGTTACAGACGCCAACAGCAACGATTAGATCACTGGTTACTATAGAACAGTGCATAGTAAAAACAAGCGATCTGAGGCTGCACGGGCATCGGTTGGATGGACAGTTCCCAAGGAGACAAGTTCTGGGTTTACAGGGAGGTTACAGGATACAAAGTGGAGGCTTTTAACAAAATGGCTGTTCTTATGTCCAGGTGGGTCACACAGACATCCCCAAGGACTCTTCAGGCTGTGAGAGTCCTCTGAGGTGTCCACCAGAGTGAGTCTTCAGAGTGAGTCCGCCTCATTCTGAGGTGACAATAAGCCCCTGGTTGGTCCATCGTGTGTGGGGCTGAGGCTCAACCAAGTGTCTTGGAGTTGGCTGACTCTCAGACCGTGAGACGCTAGAGATGGTATGGGTTGCTCCTGTCCCTAAGGCCAATGACTTCCTGCCAAAGGCCCCAAGCTCGCTGCCTCCAACCTGAATCTCATTTCCTCACAGCAGGGTTGAAACTAAATCCGGTCCTGGGGTCTGGTCTGTACTGGGCTCTCCCAGGATGGGACTTCCGCTTCGGCATCCCGAGTCTGCCTTCGGCTGGAGCTCAGTCGCACCTACACAGGCTCCTAGAACTTTCATTTAAGGCAAGAATATGAATATTTTTCATACTGAAACCAAATATGAGGAATTATAAAAACCTTAGTTTCAGACTGTATCATCAAATTTAGGAAATAAACATCTGCTGAGCACTTGCTATATGAGCCTCCAGAGTGTCACCGAGGCAGAGAGTAAGTGAGCACATGCACACACATGCACACACTCACATCTGCACCTGGCCAGTAAGTTCTCAGGGAAAATGCCAACTTCAGAATCATATAAAATTTTAATCAAAACAACATAATATTCCTAGTTTCCCTTCAGACTAACCAACAATTTAAAAGTTAATAACATCTGATTTTGAACATGTACATGGAAAAAGGAACTCTTGTACACAGTTGAGGAAGTGTAAATAAGCATAACCATTTCAGGGGACAATCTGGCTAGATCTACAAAAACATAAAATTCACCTATCCTATGACCGCTTATCCTCACCTTCTAGAAGTCAGTCTGTAGAAATACCAACACGAGCGCATTGGGGATATGGACACACAGATGTTCCCAAGAACACGGTGGGAGTTTTAAACACTAGAAGCAAATGAACATTTATCAACAGAGAAATGCATCAAGTACAACACCTCAGGACAGCACAACGCGTTTTAGCTCTTAAAAAGAATGAAATGCAATTAGAAAGATGTGCATAACATTTTGTGTAAATAAAAAAGCAAAGGATCGATCACTGTACATAGAATAATCCTACTTCATAATAAAGATTTTGTGGCTGTTTGTATTTGAATACATAAAAATGTAAAAGTTCACACAAGTGTAGAAAACATCTGGAAAAATATAATAAGGTGAGTTGCTAAATATGAAAGCACACCAATGTGACCTCCAACACGTAAAAACCTTGGAGGACATCACTCCACTTTCCCAATAAGAAAACAGCTGAATAAGCTGGGGGTGGTGGTGCATGTCTGTAATTCCAGCACTCTGGGACTCTGGGAGGCTGAGGCAGGAAGATCACAAGCTCAAGCCCAGCTTGAACAGCTTATTGTCTCAGGGAGATTGTGCCTAGGAATAAACAATACACTTTTTTTTGGAGACAAGGTCTCACTTTGTGGTTCAGGCTGGTCCTGAGCTCAGCCTGGAACTCACAGCAATCCTCCTGCCTCTGCCTCCCGAGTGCTAAGATTACAGGTGTGAGCCACCATGCTGGGCACTGTGGTATGTGGTACTGATTGCTGGTGGGCGTGAGTCTCCACAGCTGGCATTGTTGTATGTGGTTACCGGGTATCAAACCTGGGCCCTTGCACTTGCAAGGCAGCTGCCAGAACCACTGAGCTAAATCCCCAGTCCAAGAATAAACTTTTTTAAGGCCAGGGAAAAAGGGGGAGACTCAGTGTGAAGACCCTGGAGGTTCAGTGCCAGTACTGAAGAGAAAGAGAAAGAGGGAGGTGGGGAGGGAGCCTGAACAAACTAATAATCAATTGCCTTTCTTAGATCAATAGGAAATTTGAAGCCATAGACAACCTACCACATCAAACAATAGATTAGTTCACTTGAAACAACCAAAAGAACCCCACAAAACCAGTTCAAATGATGCAGAGAACAAAGCTGACACAATATCATTTAATGTTAAAAAAAAAACACCTTAAACTCGGAATAGAAGGGAAATTCCTCAACATGATTAAGGCCATATCTGAAAAAAGATCAGCGAACATCACACTCAGCAATAAAAGATTAGAAACTTTCCTCCTACAGTCAGGAAAAAGACAAGAACATGACTCACAGCACTTCCATTCAACAGAGCCCTGGGAAGTCCAGCCAAACCAGAGGCAATAAAAAGAGCTAACAGGCATCCCAACTGGAAAGGAAGAAGGAAAGTTGTAGGGGAGAGAGACGGGGCCCATGACTAGAAGCCCTGCAGTTAAGGCCTAGTCTCCTGCGAGCCCGACAGGCAGCCCAAGGTGAATTAATTAATATGCAAACAGAAATGAGACGTAGAGAAGCTGAGCTTGGTCCTGATCCGTGCTGCTCTGGGCCACCAAGGCCTAAGAGCCCAAGTTCTGCCATCATTTACTGGGTTCGTTCACAGGAGTATCAGATGTCTCAGAGGGTGGGGATAATCCGAGTTCACGAGGACCTCATGCTGATGTGGTCTTGTCTACACGTGGAGCCTCAGAATGGCTCCCTACAGACAGTGACCTGTATTCGCATGAGGACCTCACTACCATGCCCACATTTATTTTCTTTTGTTGTAGTAATCATCCCAGTGCATGTGAAGTGGTATCTCACTCTATTCCGGTGACTAGTTACACTAATTTCCCTTTCACGAACTTACCAGGCATTTTATATCTTTGGAAAAGTCTACTGAAGTCCTTCTCCTACTTTATTAAAATATTTTTTTTCTTTGTCTATTTTTAATTGGGTTGATTGTTTCATTGATATTGAGTTGTAGGGTTTTTATATTTTCTGGGTATTGATTCCTTATTGAAGGAGAAACTCAAGTCTGCTTGGACCAAGTATGCCGCATGTATGTCAGCTAGGAGACACCCAAAGGAGTTCGAGCACGCTCACTCCCATGCCTATAAACTGGCCTAGAGCCGCTGGGGGCCTCCCGTTCCGCTCTAGTCGTGACTCCTTCGCGTCTCCAAGAGCTAACCATAAAAGGTAAATGGCTTGTGCCCCACCAATCAGCTACAGCCCCGTTGCCCCCACATGCCCATAGCCATGCCCACTCCCTGTGCTCTGTATAAGCCTGTGCAATCCTCAATAAAGACAGAAGTGTTCACTGAAACCTCCCGGAGTCTGCGTGGTGACTCTGCATGCTCACCCTCCCGGTCCAGGGTTCCGAACCAGATCCTCGGCCACTTACCACCCTGACAGCAAGGACGACTACACCTAATCGTATAGATACACTTTGCAAATAGTTTCTCCCATTCTATAAGTTGTTAGTGAAATAAAAAAAGAGATCAAGAGGGTAAATGTATAGAGCTAAAATCTGGTTTTATGAACATTAATGAAACTGATAAACCTCTAGGATGGCTACCAAAGGAAAAAAAGACTTAAATCACTCATACTGGAAATGAAAGAGAAACAACACTACTGACCTTGTGGAATTTAGAAGAGTAGTCAATAAATTTTATAAAAACTCTGTGCTACCAATTTGATAACTTAGATTAAATGCATCAATTTCTTGAAAAATATAAATTATTAAAATCTTCCCAAACATAAATATGTAGTTTGCATAACTTATATCTTTTTTTTTTTTTTCTTTTTTGAGACCCAGTCTTGCTTTGTAGCTCAGTCCCTGGTAACCACAATGCCGGGCATCTTGACTCACACCCACCAGCAGTTAGTACCACATACCATAGTGCTGGGTGTGGTGACTCATGCCTGTAATCTCAGCACTTGGAAGGCAGAGGCAGGAGGATTGCTGTGAGTTCAAGTCCAGCCTGGGCTACATAGTGAGACCTTGTCTCAAAAAAAGTCTGTGGTACCTCCATTCAGGGAGACTCTGGGGGCTCAGAAAAGGCATTCAGCAAAAATGGGACACCCTTCCCTGATTAAAAAAACTGTGAAAAATTAGGAATAGAAAGTAACTTTGCCCTCACCATTTGTGTTTGATGCTGGACTAGCAGTTCTGGCAGGGCACTCAGGGGACAGGCTGAAGGCAGAAGTAAAGCTGTCCTCTGAGACTGACGCCTAAGGACTCCTGTGAAGAGCTGTAGATCCAGGTGAGCTCCACACGGACATGCCAAATGTGTCCTCACACCTCCTTTTAAATCGCTTCGCCGGGGCGCCTGAGCTTTGATGGGCTAGAAAGTACGTGAGTTTCTGAGCCTAAGACTGGCTTCACCCAGGGGTTCTGGGAAAATCTGTACTCCGTCCTAGAGAACAGGCCTGGGGCCACAGTCGGAATCTCATGGACACTGGAATTTTTTCTTTTCCTTTTGCTAAAAGAAGTAGAGGAGTTTATTTGATGACAAGCATTTTGGTAAAGTCTTATGGGTGCTGGTTCTACACTTTAGACTCGTGTTTCTCATTCCAATTTATGTCCTGGCCCAGAAAGCTAACTTCACTCAGCGGTAGCAGAGGCTACCGAGATGGGAGGAAGAGGAAGGCAGGTCGGGGGGACTCAGAGGGTGTGCGGCTCAGCGCCACTGTGCTTTGCACTGATTTCTAGATCCTTTTGTGTCCTTTACATAACTTGGTTTTCTTTACTGAGATTTCTTATCCTATTCATTATGAATATGTTTTGTCATTCTCTTTGTGCGAGTGTGTGTGTGTGTGTGTGTGTGTGTGTGTGTGTGTGTGTGTGTGACAAGGATTGATCTCAAGGCCTTGGCCGTGAGTGGCATCCCCAGCTCCTTTTTATTTTTTATGCTCAGACAGGGTCTCACTAAGTCACTGAATTCTTCACTCTGGGCTTCCATTTATGATCCTCCTGCCTCAGCCTCCCAGAAGGCTAGGACTTTAGACGTGAACCGCCATGCCTGGCTGTTTTCATTATTTTCTTGAGCACAGTGATGACAGGTGCATGTCAATCTTCACTTGAAACTCCGGCGTGTGGACCCTCCAGGGTGAGTCTCCCGCTGTCTTCACGTTTGCGCAGAGCTTGGTGCCCCGTCTCTTGTGTGCTGAGTGATGCTAGGTTCTGCTCCACTCCTGAGTTGTCACTGAAGTGTCGATACTGGCATTGACCTGTCAGGCTCGGACTCCAAGCTGTCCCGCTGAAGGGGGACTGGCTGGAGCTCAGCCGGGCTCTCGGGTCGCTGGCGCCCACACAGCCGGCCTATGGCCCCAGTGGAGCTGGCTCGCCCTTTGCTGCGCTTCCCCTCCCCTTCCAGCGTCTCCTGTGATTGTCTCAGACCTGGCCGTCAGCTTTGAGGCAGACATATATGTGAACTGTGAGTTCTTGCCCCTCTCGGGTCCTGCCCTAACCCAACACCATAACACTGGCCAGCTCAGCTTGCGTTGGGTAGCTCAGCACCCGCCCCACGCCCCCAGATCTTGGGTTGTTTGTAGGTTTTTAGTCCAGGACTCCGAGCTCTGTTTGGTTGCATGGGGCGTATCCAGCCATTCCCAAGAGTGAAGCCCAGTTGTGTTACGTGCTACATACTCGATGACCCAGTGCTGGGTAAGCAGGCACACGTGGACATGTGTGGAGTCAGCACGGTGCCCAGCACAGAGCGGACGATGGGACTCCGAGGTCCCTCTCTGAGCATCCTCCTCCCTCGGCCACCTCCTCGGAGACCCAGCCCTCCCAGCTGCCTTCTCCCCCTTCTCTGTCCCTGGCCTTCCGATGCAACTTTGCTCTTGACAGTTATTGACCCCAAGACCTTTGCCCTGAGTGGCATCCCAGCCCTTGCGGCAGGCGGGCGGGGCCTCAGCAGAGTCTTTCCAGTTCCTCTCCCCTGACCTTCCGGGGACCTTGGGATGTTGTCCCTGCTGGTGTCTGCACAGTGGGCTAAACTGAACCCCTAGCTCTGTGAGCAGCTTGGTGTTCGCCAGGACATGGGCTCCCAGAACCTCTGTGTCCACTGAACCTCAGCAGGACTGTGCTCTGTCTGTGTCCTCACCGACGTCCATTTCCCAGGCTGTCCTGGGGCACAGCAAGTCTCCTGATGTGATTCTGTGTGAGGATTCCTGCCACTGACAGAAGAGAAAAAGGAGGGTGGGGAGGGAGGGGGCAGAGTGGACGATCCTGGACATTTGTCTAAGACACAAAATAAGGTCCCTGAGATCATTAGCTGCTTGCAGATGGGCCCTCAGGTTCTCAGGGGTACTGACTTCCCAAGAGTGCAGCAAGGGGCCCCAAACTGGCCCTCCGCGGCCTTTCTTGGACACCGCCTGGGAGTTGGGGTAGCCTAGGGCTGCTCCAGGGACAGGCCACAGGCAGAGGGAAATCAGAGCACTGCTTGGAGGCTGAGGCAGAAGGATCACGAGTTCGAGCCCTGCCTGAGCAGCACAGTGACTTAACAAGACTGTCTCAAAATCAAATAAAAAATTTTAGAGGGGCCGGGAATTTAGCTCAGTGGTTCTGGAGCCTGTCTTGCAAGCGCAAGGACTTGGGTTCGATCCCCCAGTAACCACATACAATACTGGGCGTGGAGACTCACCCCAGTAGCAATCAGCACCACATACCACAGTGCCGGGCGTGGTGGCTCACACCTGTAATCCCAGCACTCGGGAGGCAGAGGCAGGAGGATTGTTGTGATGTGAGTTGGAGGCTGAGCTCAGGGCCAGCCTGAACTACAAAAGCGAGACCCTGTCTCAAAAAAAAAAAAAAAATTTAGGGGTTGGGGGATGTAGCTCAATGAGAAGGTCCTGGGTTTAATATTCCCAGCACAACAACAACAGTAGCAACAACAGCAAAAAACAAAGAACAAAAAGAAAACATTGTAAATCATTCACCAATGGCTGCTGATATTTGGGTCTTTATTTTTTTTTTTTTTTTGAACCTTTTTACTGAGCTACATCCCCAGCCTTTTCTTTTTTTTTTTTTTTTCATTTTGAGACAGGGTCTTACTAAGCTGCCCAGGCTGGGCTTCAGCTTGCCATCTTCCTGCCTCAGCCTCCCAGAGTGCTGGGATTAGCGGTGTGCACTGACTGCCATCCCCAGCTGAGTGCCTTTCTGGTGACTCGGGTCCTAGTAATCTCTCGTCCTGCCACATAGCCTTCAGCTCCACATGTTGTCATTGCAGATGAGCTCAGCGTCCCCGCCGTCGGTCCAGATGGAATCCTGGGGCACCCCCAAGACCACTGACTATTTTTATTATGACCCTGAAAGCCTCGTGTGTGACAACGAGGCTATCACATTCGCCACCGTCACCACCACGGTGCTGTACTCTCTGGTGCTGCTGCTCAGCCTGGTGGGCAACAGCCTGGTGCTGCTGGTGCTGGTGAAGTACGAGACCCTCAAGTCTCTCACCAACCTCTTCATCCTCAACTTGTGCCTGTCGGACCTGGTGTTCTCCTGCCTGCTGCCCGTGTGGGTGTCCGCGCACCACGTGGGATGGGTGCTGGGGGACCCTCTGTGTAAGGTATTCAACATGATCTTCTCCATCACCCTCTACACCAGCATCTTCTTCCTCACCATCATGACCGTGCACCGCTACCTGGCAGTGGTGAGCCCGCTGTCTACACTGCACGTCCATACCCACCGCTTCCGCGTGCTGCTGACCGCAGCCGTGTGGACGGCCAGCGTCCTGTGCTCCATCCCCGATGCCATCTCCCACAAGGTGATGGATTCGCGCTGTGA
Source organism: Petromus typicus (assembly GCA_004026965.1). Lineage (NCBI taxonomy): Eukaryota > Metazoa > Chordata > Mammalia > Rodentia > Petromuridae > Petromus > Petromus typicus. The sequence continues at coordinate 8,862 of PVIR01006045.1, forward strand.
CTACGCGGAAATGCGGGGTCTGCTGGCCTCGACCTACCAGCATAACTTCTTCTTCCTGCTGTCCATGGTGACCATCCTCTTCTGCTACGTGCAGATCCTCAGGACCCTGCTCCGCTCCAGGTCCAAGCAGCGGCCCCGGACGGTCTGGCTCATCTTCACCATCGTGCTGACCTACCTCCTCAGCTGGGCCCCCTACAACCTCGTCCTGTTCCTGCAGACGCTGGTGAGGGTCGGTGTGCTCCCGAACTGCAAGGTCAACCAGCACCTGGACTACGCGCTGCTGCTGTCCCGCAACCTGGCCTTCTCGCAGTGCTGCTTCAACCCCGTGCTCTACGTCTTTGTGGGGGTCAAGTTCCGCAGGCACCTCAAGAACCTGCTCCGGCAGACTCGGCTGTGCCGCCTGCAGGCAGCCAGCCAATCCCCGCTGTTCCAGCCCCCAGGTGACTTCACCTATCAGGGCCTGTCTTTCTACTGAGGGAGGTGACGGCACGTGCAGGTGGACAGGTGCTCAGAGGGGGACAGGCCAAGTGCATCGGGCAAGAACACTGCCGGGGAGACACCAGCGATCACTGCAGGGCGGAGGGAGGAGGACCCAAGGGCCTGGTGCCCTCCCAGGGAAGGCGGCTTCCCACCAGGGCCTGGCTCTGCCCCTTGGACATTTCCTCACTCGGACACACATCGCTTATGCCTGCTCGGTCTGCAGCCCCTAAAACACATGAGGCTCCCCAGAAAGGGGCCTCCTCGGAGCCTTTGGGCCTGGGTGTGACCCCTGTGCACTGAAGGTGGCTTCAGAGACCGTCTCCCTCACCTGACTGCACAATTGCCAGCTCATGTGTCCACTTTAGAGGGGACTCAGCAACCGTGAAGGAGGGTGCCCGAAAGACGAGAGGAGCCACAGCCCCAGAAAAGCCCAGGGATCCCTGAGCCTCTGACCAGACTGCAGCGGGCTCTCTGCGGCTCCAGACCACAGTGCGTAACCTGCCGTAGGTCTGTAGCTCCGAAGTGTGTCCCTGGGGGCCTAAGTACACTGGGCGCTGGCTTTTGGAGGCTGTGAAGATGATCCACATGCAGGTGCCAGCAGTGCAGCCCCGAGGCCTGGAAGGTGCGTCCTGTGATGCCTCGCCCCTTCCGGGCGGAGGGGAGCTGACTGTGCCCTGTCACTTCCCTGCACTGGGCCACTGCTGCAGGGCGGATGGTGCCAGCTTCCCCACCTCATGCTCCTCTCCAAGCTGTCTTTGTGGAGCTCACAGCTTTCATTTGGGAAACCGGCCTGCAACAGGACAGGAAATTTGTGTTTCCACAAATACGGAAACTGCAGGAGAGAATCTCGAGAACAGTGTTAGAGAAAGGAGGCTCACGGCCTTTGAACCTGGGCCAAACCCCAACTCCGAGCTGGTCTCCCTGCTGCTGTGGCCCTGGGCCTCTCGGAGCCTCGGTTCCCTCATCTGTAAAGCTGCAGACTCACCTGCTCCGGGCTGCGCAGAGGACTCAGGCTCGGTTTGTGAGCCGTTCCGTTCCAGATGAGCAGGGTGACCGCGTGATCATTTCACCAGACAGGAAGCTGTCGGCACCCCGCACATATGGAAAAGACCAGCTGTTCCGACTTCCATCTGGGTGCCTCAGTCGGGGCCGCTGGGGTTGGGTGGCTGACACTGGTCCCTAGTCCAGCCTGCGTCTCCCTTTTCCGACGCAAAGCATGATGGTTCTTACACAGTCTCACTTCTGGAGGGTCTTGGTTGGGACTTGGGGTTGGAGAAGAGAGTGTGGAATGTGGCCCACGTGGGTCAGGACACTGGGGCTCAGGGTGCCCTGAGGCCGTAGGGGAGACTGTCCCTGTCCCTCCTGGACTGGCACTCGAGTCTTCTGTCTGGAAGCCCAAGGACATCTTACCCCTCTGAATAGAGCCCTTTGGGGATTTTGCTATAATGAAAGGGACGGTATCGGTCCCCGCGGAGATCTCAGCGGCCTGTAGACCTAGTGAAGAATGCTTGGGGGGCTGGGGAGGGGAAGAGAGCGCATGCAAGTCTGAGTGAGTTAGCCTGGGTGCTGAGCTGCGCTCTGGGGGCCACTCCGGGTCTGACGCTGCGGGGTGCTGCACCCCCATCCTCCCGGAGCACGCCACGGGACAGAGGCAGCTCCTTGGCTTTGGTCATCCAGAAAATCAGCCTTCACCCGAAGTTAGAAGGAAGTTCAAGTCCTAAGCCTGGTTTTGCTGAAAACGACCATATTTGGAAATAAGGGCCCTGCAGCTGTCCTTGGTCAAGATGAGACCAGAGGGGTGGAATGAGCCTCTCATCCAAGGGGGAGACCGGCCGGGACAGAGCGTGGGAGGCAGCCAGGGGGGAGCGAGCCCGCCGTCACCTCCATCTCATCCCACTTTCCAGAAGTCTGAGGCGTAAATGTTCAGTCAGCCCTGGAACTCTGTAGGGGCGCATCCCCCAACTCTAACAAGGGCGCACAGTCTGGTGGGAGGGAGGGGAAGCCCAGTGCACTTCCAAGACTCCCACGAGCTTCCCGAGTGCCCTACATCTCAGAAAGCCCCAGCTACCCACAGACGCCCACGGGACATCAGACGCTGAGTTCCGCGAGGCTCGCTGAGCTCAAGGTCACAGCATCTGGGAAGGCTTCCATTTCCCCCACTTTGGCCAAGGAGACCTTAGGGATGGGGGGGGAAGATGGCGGGGTGGGGGCATACCCCAGCATCCGGAGCTGCATGTCAGGTCGCACAGAAAACCTGGAAAAATACCAGTGCCCGAGTCTTTCACCTCAAGATCCCAAAGCAACTGGTGTGACCACGAGAGACTCTGGGGGACATTTTATGTCTAACGTGGACATGCGTAACTCTCTGGAACCAGCCTGTCACATTTTAGTTTTCAGATTTTCCTGATAGGTCTCTTCTTCACGACCTGCGCACCATGCCAGAGCCACATCTTCGCTGTGATGCTGATAGGTCCTCCCTTCCCCCACTCACTTGAGTCTTCACTTTTAGCTTTTTGCCTATTTTCTGATTTTTCATCAACTTCTGTCCATCACTTTGAGCTTAGACTGAGTGTTGGTCCCGTTTCTCAAGTCCTCTGCGCCGCTGACCTCATTACCAGTCTTCTGAGAAAAACGCTTCCCACTTCCGCCCCTGGGCAGCGTCTCTCCCCCAGCCCCCTCTTCCTTCTCTTCCATCTCTTTTAGCCACAAGGGTAGCTGCAAGCCTTTTGACTTTCTCAACAGTATCTTTCCATCCTCGAGTAGAAAATAAGAACCACACACACACAGGTGAGTAAGGCCAAAGAGTTTGACACCTACCCTGGATTTTGTTTTTTCTTTTTTATGAGCAATTCCTGAGCCAATTTTCTCAGCTTCACCTCAGAACTCAACCACTTGTCACGCTGGCTCTTCTGCTACCTCATGGCTCAGCCAGACTCTTGTCTCTTCTTCCCTGGCCCTTGTAGTTTCTTCTTTGGCAACACTAGCACCCTTATGGCTCCTCTCACACGCCAGGACCCCTCTTGGTGCCGACCCTTTGCCTCAGCTGCCGTTCCTCAAGGCTCAGCCCCGGCCTCCTCACCATGGCATGCAGCCGCCGAGTTGTCAGATTTCTCACAGCACTGCGCTGCCACAGTTGGAAGGTACACGGTGTCGCTTCTGCCTTTCTGTGCTGATGGAAGATACCAACTACTCAGATTCACAGACAGGAGAAACTGGACTCCCTCGTCCGGGAGGAATGGTATGGTCACATTGCTGGACACACAGAATTGGGAATGCTGTTGTGACCATCTTCGGAAAATACAATTCTGACTGTGCTTGTCAATTTGTATTACTGTGACAGTGCGCCTGAGAAAAACAGCTTAGCAAGGGAAAGATTTATGTTGGCCTGTGGCTTCAGTTCATGTTAGTTAGATCTGTTATTATTAGGCCTGTGACAAGGCAGAACCAGCATGGTGGGGGATGGGGTGCAAGAAGGCTGCGCACTTCTTGGCAGATAGGAAGCAGAAGAGAGGGGGCCAGGGTCCAGACAGAGTTCCCCAGGCTGGGGTCCTGTCATCCATCCCTCAGCCAGGCTCCGCATCCTGATCCCATCACCGCTCAACAATGCCATCAAATACCAAAATACGAATTCCTCACTGCATTTACCCACAGGGCAGAGTCAGAGCTTGAGTCCATCACCTTCCCAAAGCCCATCCTCCTACCCAGGGATTTCCCTAGGGACATTTCGGAGCTACGCCACAGCACTGACACAGTTTACTCTTCCTACCCCACATGGGCACCAAATTTCAGTTCCAGATACTAATTCTGCCTTGCAGATTAATTATCTTGACACTTAGCATCGAAAAACAGCCATTTGAATCCGTTTGTGACTTGGGGTGAGAAATACAGGAAGGGCTCACTGGGACAGCACTCACCTGGGATGGCTTGACTAGACAAATGTTCAAGGTCACGTGCAATCCCGCGTCTGGCAGACGAGATGGTACCAGCTGGGGTGTGATCGCCCGAGCAGGGCATTCTCAGAAAGCTGGACATGTCACACAGCTGCCCGCGCCAGCAGAGGGCAACTCCAGGGAACCAGCTGAGATGGCACCGCCCGCTCCTACGCAGCTCAGGAGTGCCAGGGCATCATTTTCCACCCTCTGTACGTCAGGAGCAGTTCATGCAGCTCAGCCCAGACTCGGGCGGCGAAGATGCAGACACCTCTCCCTCCATCTGTGGACAAGAGCAGAGTGGGACTCTGTGAATGTGTTTGAAATAGCACTAAGGTTCCGGTTCTCCCCAGGCAGAAGGGCTACTGTCAGGTACACGCATACACACACACACACACACACACACCCAAAAACAGTAAATGCGGTGAGGATAGGGAGAAATCACTATACTGCTGATGGGGATGTGAGTTATGGAATATGGAGTCCACCCCCCAAATAAAATGACCACATGAGCCAACTCTATACTCTTTTGTATATTTCTAAAGAAATCAAAGTCGCTGCACTACAAAGATAACCTGCATGTCCACACTTGGTCCAGCATAATTCATAATAGCCGAGAAATAGAATCAGCTTAGTGCCTTCCATCAACAGATGAATGGATCAAGAAAAACGGTGTATATACACGATGGAGTATTATTCAGCCAAAAAACGGAGACCGTGACACTTACAGGAAAACTGATAGAACTGGAAATCATCACATTACGTGAAAGGAGCCAGACTCAGCAAGACAAGTGTCACACGTTTTAACTCACATGCACACTCTAGAAACAAACAAAATGACACGAAGGTAGGAGGTTTTGTATTAAATAAGAGAATGGGTATCCGAGGGTAGGGGGAGAGAAGAGGGTAAGGGAAGAGAGGGAGGAGATGGAAACTAACGTTACCCTGGATTCTGGATTCTGTTTAAATTTGTTGTGAAAAAAATATTCATGAAGGAATAATGGGGTTCTCCTGGGTAAATCGAGGACAACACCCTTTTCTATGGGGAGTTCCATTTTCTCTGAATGTAACACAAACTGTGTGTGTGTGTGTGGGGGGAAGCTGAATCTATATTATGAAGAACTTATTTTAAAATTTAGGAAGTTTTCACGGGGTGGTGGCCGTTGAAAAATCAATAGTATTGTCAGCACGCTTTAGAACTAACATGTCCCCGGTAGTCTCCTGTGTGTGGAAGGCTCCCGGGGCGCCACTCGGCAGTGGACTTGTCTCTCACTGGTTGTCCTGAGCGAGCTATTTCTAACCTAATTGGTGGAGCCGGGGCAGCCAGGGCGTCAATCCGGGGCTGAAATTCCCCGGGTGCTGTTATTTTCTCTATTGTGCGCCTGGTAGACACTCTTCACTGAATGCATTGTCTTCTATTGTGTCCAGCTTTCCAACTGATCAGCACAGACCGACTGTAGGGCGGTAGTTCCTTAATGAACACATTTTTGAACATGGATATTTAGGTTCGTGAATTAATGAAGGTGAACCAAAAGACGGGATATGAGGTGCAGGAATATAAAGTGTTTTTTTACTTAGGCCAATATATCAAAAGTATTGCGAACGTGTAAGAATATAAAAATATCAGTGAGCTGTTTTACATCCTTTCTTGGAAAAATCTTTGGAATTGTGATGCATTTTACATCAAGTGCTCAGTAGCTACAGACAGATATATCTCTTCTCCAAAGGCCTCAGACCCGGATTTACCGGCACAACTGCCCCTCACGGGGGACTGGCTCGGCAGGTACGTGGGTGGGGGCTGGGAACCAGGGACGCGGGAGTGGAGCATGCCGGGAGTTGTAGTCCTCTCACTCCTGGCTGTGGAATCCGACGGGAATTGTAGGCCACGGCCCCGCGCGGCATGCCGGGAGTTGCAGTCCTCCCCCGCCCGCGGGCAGGAGCGCTCGTCATGGCCGTCTGAGAGTACTTTTGGCTCTGGAGTACTCTTCCGCCTGACCCCAGAAAGTTTCGGTTCTGCCCGGCGGGGGACCCACGAGCGCGTAAGTGCCGCCGGCGACCTGCGGGGCTCTGGGCATGCCCGGGCCGTTCTCTACCCAGAGGAGAGTGTGTGCTCGGGCGCCGGGGGTCACCTGTTGCCCAGAGCGTCCCCGCCCATCCCGGGTCCCCCGCGGGCCCTGCCCAGCGGCCCCTGTCATCTTTGGGTCACCACAGTAAGGGATCTGGAGCCGGGGTGCCCTGAGGATCGGTTAGGCAGGCGGATTCCAGACGCCACTTCTGTTTAAGAGGTGGTGGGCTTAGGAGGTTCCCCCCTCCCTGGATGGGGGTCTCGGTGCGCTCGCGGGCCCAAGGCAACGGGTCCTGCGGGCATTACCCTCAGGAAGCCTCGGTCGGGCTCAGCTGGGCCGGCACAACCAGACCCTCACAGCTTGGGGCCCCTGATGCCCGGGGCCCCTGATGCCCTGCCCCCTCCAGGGAGGAGACAGTTGGCCCTCCTCTGGCTCTGGCCACTTTGCCACCGCCCCCTCTGCCCAGAAGCAGGGTCTCACGAGGGTCCTGCTGCTCAATCTGAGCTGTCTCTGCTGTCCTCTCTGTTGACACCTAGTGTATACAGGAAGACTGAATTTCATCTTTATAGGAGAAAAACACTTTGCGGTTAACACCCAGCCCACATGGTTTCCCGGTGATGCACATGGGTCCTGTGATGCCCTTGTCACTCTTCAACCGTCCCCATTGGCTGTCCCTCCAGAAAGAAATAGCACACTTGTTGACACCGTCTAGGTTGGCCTCTGTCCCTGTGCTTGTCTAACCGCAGCAGTTTCCTTTCCTGGCAGAGAAATGGGTCAGGGGCTTTTTAGAGGCGGAGGATCAAGGTATAATCTTCACCCGCCTCCCGCACTGCAGGCCCTGTGGTCTCCTGTGGAAGCTTAATTCCCTGCCATCTGCCTAATACTGCCCGCTGCCGCTGCCGGCCTGGTTGTTGCTGGGGCGGGGGCTGTGCACTTCCTCTGTCCTTTTGAAGTGGCCCTGGTGGGGTGGGTGCTATTGACCCTTTATCGTACAGAACTGAAGGCCTTGTACTATTTGTGGGCCATTGTCACCGTCCCCCGGAAGTCAGTTACTGTCACAGTGATGCTGTGTTCTGATTAGAAGGGTCTGATAAGTTTCTTGGTTTAGAAAACAATGTTTATCTGCTTTCCATGAAAGTGTTCATCTACGTGCAGCACTTTTGTAGACATCCAGACCCCTTGTAAGAATTGGATAGTGACCATCTGCTCTTCGTAGTTTACTTTGATTCTTTATGCATTTGCTTAGAGGTTGATAATGACTTTTTCAGTGAACCCATGGCTGCCTGTTTGCAGCTCAAGGTTGGGTTTGGGGTCCTTGCCTGCTTCAGGAGCCAAGTTTTTAGCCTGGTCCTTCTGGGCATGATGGTCCTCACTGTTTGGGATATGAGATGCCATCTATGACAGGAGGAGCAAAACGCGTGTTTTGGCTCATCTGGGTCGCTGCAGCTGGGGTGTGTTGCCTCTGGGCCAGAGTTGGTATTCAAGAAATGCATGCCCTCCCAGCCCTGGCTTCCCTGTACAGCAGTGGTTTAGCTGATGGGCAACTGTGTTTTCTGGAGATTCTAAAGACCAAACGTCTGTCGCTCAAGACCGCAGTGTTTTAAACATGAGGCAGAGGAAGCGGACTGTCTAGTTGGGGCCTTATGATGAGAACCGGTAGAACTGGAGAGTTAGAAACCTCATTTGCTGCCACTGGACTAGAAGGCAGAAGGATGTTTTCCTGGGCTGTGACCTCAGGAGCTGGGGTATGGACATGTGAACATCTGCTGTGTTCTTGGGTCGCTGAAAATAAACAGTATTTGAGCCTCAACTGCAGCAGTGAAGTAAGTTAGGAGGATAAGAAATTGGATGCCTATGGGAACATTGCCTACTTTCTCGCTATTTTTTGATGTATGAAAAAAAAATGGCTAAGTTCTCTGTATCATCCTGGCCTTCGGAGGGACAGTGGCAGAAGCTATGTGTGGTTAGCAGAGGGAGTTCTTTGACCTCTTGTTCCACGTTGGAGTCATTTAGCTTTAGGTCTGGTGACCCTATGGTCCTTCCTGTCCACATGGGGCTCTGTGACATTAGAGAGGCACCAAGGGCCTCTGTCCATTGGCAGAGATGAGGATGTGTATGTCAGCGTGGCTCCAAGGAAAGACTCAAGGAGAATCTGTGGTTCGGTTATAGGACTGTGGCTTTGGAGCTGGACTCAGGGCCCAAGGGTGGGTCCCCTCACCCCCTGAGGAGCCTGAGCACTATCCCTGTGGCCCGAAACTGGAAATAGAGTCTGCAGAAGAAAAATTTGGACCAAAATATAGCATTCCAGGCCGGCCCTCCACGGGCGTGGGGGCTGAGCCAGGAGTCTGTGGAAGAGCCGGGCCCGGACCCGCACAGCTCAGGCCGAGGCACAGGTTGCACAGGAGCTGGAAGGACTTCCCGGAGCTGAACCTGTAGCCCAGGTGCCTTTCCAGGGCAGCTGTAGACCTGCTTGGGAGCTGGGATTGGCACTCAAAAGCCTTGGCATCGAGAATGCCTGTTCTTCCTTTTCTAACCTGATGATAATCCCTAATCTCTTCCTATGAAGAAGGTAAAGGTCACCTCCCCACATCACACTTGATACAAAACAGAGTAGACTAGGGCAGATATCTTGCCCAAGACAGATCGGTGCCTGGAAGTACATATCTGGTACGTTAATACATCTTGAACCTCACAGGACCGTGGTCGTCCCCAAGCCAGCCTGGTCTCCTTTGCCTCCCCTCTGACACACAGCACTGCGCTCTGCCCTGGGCCGGGCAGCATCCTGCTGTGGTCACCTCCCCACAAGGCCCAGCAGATCCAGGCCTAGACTGCCAGGTTGGTGGCAGAGGTGCACTGTGGGAATGGAGAAAGTATGGCTGTCATAGCAGGATGTTCCACCCTGGTGGCTGCTTCTTCTCCTGTGTAAAGGCTTTGAGTATAAAGTCAGGGTCTGGGTGGTTGGCCTCCCCCAGTGCCACCTTTCTGCTGTGTCCTCACATGGCCTTTGTCTGTGCCCACACAGCCTGCCTGGTTGTTTCTTTTGCACCCCATGTTCCTCTTCAGAGACACCGGGGGGGGGGGATTGGATTGCAGCCTGCCCCTGTGGCCTCATTTAGCCTCCTGTACTGCTCTAAAGGCCCTGTCTTCAGATGCAGCCACACTACAAGGTAGGGCTAAGGGATCTGCGTGAGAACAGGAAGAGGCAGGGCATAGTTCTGCCCCTAACAGGAGGGATGGCGTACTGGGGACAGTGGTTACATTGTCCTGAATGGGAGCGAAGGCTTTTGGGTAAGGCTTCCTTGGGTCTCAGTAGTGGTTCACATGCCATTCTCTCCTGGCTAAAACCAGAAAGTCTGGAGAAGCTGGCAGATGAGGGCTGAGGGCCCAGGTAGAGGGTACAGAGCACCAAAACCCCAGAGCATGGCCCTGAGCAGCCCAGGGAGGGGAGGGACAGGCCATGAGATGGGGACGTGTCTGACAGCAGCCACCTGAGCTCTCTGCACGGCAAAGGGGTCTATAAAGAGAGATGAGGACACATTCACCCCCCTAGTTGTTCCTGGAGTAAGCTGCACTCCTGGCATAGTGGCTCCAAAGATGTTCTCAACAACAGCAATACAGTGTCCACAATTGCAGCTCGATTTTTAAAATGCATTATTTTAGTCCATGTGAAAGTAATTGATGTTTAGCAAAGGAAATTTAAAAATCAGATGAATAGAGTTTTAAACAGTAAATCTACCTATATTCCTACCACTGACATTTTTATCTTTCTCATTTTTGGTACATTTGCCTGCTTCAAGATGTAGTTCAGTTTGTGGGGAAAAGATCTGTGTTTTATCTCAGTCAGTCAGTCAGTCAGTCATTCCACAAGGGGGAGGGCTACTGCCAAGGCATGGCGTCGTTGGAAATGTGGTTTCATGTCTCGCGTCTTTCATTTGTTTTTACCAAAGCACTTAGCTGGCCGAGAGGAACTGTTGTTGTGTGCAGTCCTATTGGGGTTGATGTTGTCAGTAATGAGTTGGAGCTCTCAGAAGTCTCTGTCCTGGGAGGCAGGGCTGTTGGAAGTGACTGGATCGTCAGGGTCATCATAAACTCATCCATTTATGAGTTCCGAGCTGAACGTGCTGTTCGGGGCTGGGGCTGGTTGGAAGCGACAGGGCACCGGAATGTGACCTGGCGGGTGTGTTCCTGTCTCCTGTCTCCTCTCTGGGTCCCGGCTGCGCGAGGTGAGCAGCCATGCTATTTCTGTCTTGGAACTAGCTGACCATGGACTAAACCCACTGGAACCATGAGCCAGATAACCATCCTCTGGGGCCAGGAATTTAGCTCAGGCAGGTGCCTGCCTTACAAGCCCAAGGTCACGAGTTCGATCCCTGGTAACAAAACAAAACAAAACCCATCCTCCCTTAAGCTGGGCAAGAAGTGGCAATATTCTATCCCTGTGACAAAAACATTGCCCATTTCTCCCACTGAGCACAAGTTCCCAACGACCAGGCCTGTACCCATGGTCTTGTCTACTCCCGGGTTAGACTCGCCTCGTTAGAGGGGCGCCCATATCATCTCTTGCCTAGCTGAGTTTGTTAGCATGGGAGCTCGTGTGTGGCTTCTCAGGGCTATGGTTAGTGGCCTATCAGCTGCAGGTCTTTTTTTTTTTTCTTTTTTTTTGTACCAGAACTCAAATCCAGGGCCTTGTGCTTGCCAGGCAGGAGCTGTGCCACTGAGCCACATGTGCAAGCTTATCCCTGGCCCAACAGCCAGTCTTAATTCAGAGGTGGCTAGGCTAACCCTCTTGACCCTGGCCCAGAAGGTCCCCTGAGCCTTTGGTTTTGGAAAGCTGTCGTTTCTCCCTGCCCAGGTGGTGTCTGTGCTCTTTGGGGCTGAAGTAGAAGCTCCACTGAGCATTCAGTTGTCTGTGTATTTGTTTGGGACCCAGAATGTCACACATGTCTTCCTCACCCTTTGGTCCAGTGGCAGGACCTTGGCCCAAAGCCCCAAGATGGACATGTGGTCTCTCCCTGGGCTGTGACTCACCTTCCTTGAAGCCAGCCAGCATCGGTGAGGTCCCCACAGCTCCTTGTGAGCTCAGGTCCTTGTGACCCTCCTGTCCTGGGTCTGTGGGCTGGAATTGTGACGGTTTTGTGTATGTGTCTTGGAGAAGTGACCAAAGGCTACTACAATTTGGTGGAGGGCAAGAGAAAATTTGAGAAGCTATCGAGATGTCCCCAATCCTCAGAGATCTAAAACTAGAAGAGAGTGTAGGAAAGAGGCCCAGCACGCAGCTGGTGCGCACTTCAGTCACCAGCCTCAGGGTCTGAGTCACCTAACAATCCTTTGTTCATCGGGCAGAGATGGCTCCTTCTGAGCTGGCCTTGGCGAACCCATGAGCACTGTAGAGCCACACTCCTGGGCTTCCAGTGAAGGCTCCTGCCTGGCTACTGCTGCCGCCCGCAATTTCTGGGCAGAGTATAGCAGAACCTCTGGGCCTTTAGAGCCACAGGTACAAGGCAGATCTGCCATACTTGGAGGTGGTGACTCGGTGGGCACCAAGGGTGTGCTGGACAGGTCCAGGCAGCGGGTGCATCTAGAAGCTTGTTGCTTCTTGAGCTGTCCTCGTCATGAATGTTTCTTTGTGGTCAGGGTGGGACTAAGGAAGCCCTCGGCTGTGCCATGTCTTCTGAGTCATTTCTTTGCTCCTGTATTGGGAGCAGAAGTCTGAAACCACCCCTCCTCCTTCCTACTCCTTCCCTCTGGCAACTACTCAGCTATGGATTGCTCCTGCCCGGCTAGTCTCTGGATAGCTTTGTGCGTATTAGTCATTTGCTCCGCAGTATAAGTAAGCGTATGTGAGTCAGAGTCTTTGCACATTAATCTGGGACGGACCTGCTGTACCTATTGCTGAAGGCATGTAGGGCAGTGGAAGGTATTCTGAGGTGGGTTCCGCTGACGTTTGAAGGAGCTTGTCAGAGGACAGCGCGAAAGATTCCTCATCCCCGCAGCAGGACCATGTATCCTGCCCAGTGCCAAGGTGCCTGTGGCCCTGTGCATAGCAGTGCTGTGTCCCTGAGCTTGGAGAGCAGTGTGCTGACCAGGGTGGACAGACGTCAGCACGGGGCTGATTGATGCCGGAGCTCTTTGATCCCAGCTGGGGTGACATAGGACGGGGACTGCAGAGCCGAGAGTGGCAGTGCCCCACCCCGTGTCTTCCTCAGTGGGAGACAGGAGGACAAGGGTGGAACCCAAGGGCCATGGAAATAAGAGTTTACACCCGGATCCCTGCGAGCCTTGCTGAGCCGTGCTGAGGAAGCTTGTGGTGACCCTCAGGCCTGGCACCCCAGTTCTTATAGCTCTCCAGAAAATCAGCTTGTATAATCAAATCACACTGTGACCCTGAACTTGACACCAGACAGGCTCTCTGTGAAGCTAGGTCAGACTGAAATAACAGCAGCGTCACTGTCACCAAAGTACCAAGGGGCATATTTCCAGCAGGAGCACGGTGGCGCATAACTCTCATTCCAGCGCTCTGGGAGGCTGAGACAGGAGGGTCCTAAGTTTGAGCCCGTCCTGAGCAATTTACCAAGACTGTGTCTCAAAGATGGGTGGCTGAGGAACTCAGTGCAAGGACCCTGGCTTCAGTCCTCAGTGTCACAAAACAAATGCATTCCACCTGTGTTCAGGCTCTGGTGTGTGGACTCATTTCCCCTCAGGCAAGATCCACATTGGCTGGCTTCCCAGAAAGCGCTGGTCCTGCGTTCACAGGAGCCAGGGGACAGGACTGCTGCTGCTTCGCCCCTCTGCAGCTCCTCCTTAGAGTGTGCGGAAGTGTGCAGGGACCGGGCTTGGGGTGTGAACACCATCCTCCTCCTCTTCCTCAGAACCTGCAGCCAGGACCCCTTTCCAGCCCCCTCCGCTCTTCTCCAGGCCTGGCCAGCAGGATCACGCGGTCCCTGTGCTGGTTCCCAGCAGTTTTCAAAACCCCCTCACAGTGCTGCTTTGTTACTCTGAGTCTTGACAGACATCCGTCCAGCTGGTAGTCACAGACCCACCTGCACGGTGAAGACACAGCCAGCGCCTGGAGTCCCTGGGCCCCACTGGGCTGGTCCCCCCAGCATCTCCCTACAGGGCTTTCCAGCGGCTTCCCGCTGTCGCCGCTAGCAGCCACCGTGCTGCATGTTTGTGTGTGCCCGTTCCTCCCCGTGTGGGCACCTGTGGCCCTTCCTCTTGGTCTGGCAGCCAGGGTATTTTCCCACGCCCCCTGGGACAGCTGAGCACCACCAGGCAGGACGGGCACCTCAGTGTGCCTCAGGGTCGCCCACGTACACAGAGCAGGCCCCTGTTGAGGGGTCTGGACTGCTGGTGCTGGCAGTGATTCCCTGGCCCTCCTGTGGTGGGTAGGGCCATCTGAGCCTGGCCCTCACCCTGGCCCCGCTGCCCATCTGGGCACTGTGCTCCACAAGTGACACCCTGGGACAGCAGGGCAGGATTCTCTGCCTCTGTTTGAGCTCCTGGACTTTGCTCTCTGGGCTCTGTGGCATGAGCTGGGACTGTGGAACAGTCTGTCCCCGTCTGACTGCTTCCTGCCCGAGGCCACAGAAGCCTTTGCTGGGCTTTGCTCACATGGAGTCACAGCTGTGTTGGTGGCTTGGTGGTTAAAAATAGGCCTAAGTGTCTGTGGCCTATGACCCTCCTGTGCCGACACCAGGATGCCTGTGTGAATACTGGGGTTGCATGTGGCTGAGACCTCTTCCCTTCCGGGTCCCACCCTGGCTCCCAGAGTGGGGAAAGGAGAGCAGTGGCCTGTGTTGGACACACTGGGGGCATTATATACCAGCTGCGGGGTTCAGGGGCTCCAAGGAGCCAAGGAAGAGGTTGGATGGCTTCCTCCCAGCCCGGAGCCTCAGACAGGTTATGCAACTCTCTGAGCATCAGCTTCTCCTGAATAAATGGGGATGAGCAAGAGAATGGACAGCAGTCACGTGCAAACCGAAAGTGGCCTACACATACCAGGCCTGGTTCAGTGCCCACTGCCCGTGTAGTCTTCTCTAGTCTGCCGTCTGCCTTTGCCAGCAAACTTTAACTTTGCATTGGATCTTGCTGAGCGAGGCACAGCCCATGCGAAGGTGCAGCTGCATGAAGAGTTTGCTGCTTGCCAAGGGAAGTGACCAGCAGAGTTTACGGCTCTGCTGCAGAAGGTGGCAGGTGAGCCCAGGCGAGGCCGCGCCATCGGGGTGAAGGGCTGGATTCTGTGTCTTAGGTGAGGAGGGTCTGTCAGGGTCGCCATCCAGCTCTGAGCACAGCCAGGTGCTGTTTGAGGGCCGAGCAGTGCGCTGTTCACAGGGTCCAGCGTCCTTCGGGGTAAAATTGATTAACAAACCTTCCAAACCTTTTAGCCTTAGTGTTCTCTAAAATCGAAGAATGAATTCTAGGCGTGGTAACCAGGCAAAGGGGATGTGACTAGAACTTTTGCATTATGTTCTAGTCTCCTGTGAGTCGATGGCACACAGGGAAATAATAATAAGGCAGAAATGAGACTTAGAGAAGCTGAGTTTGGGCCTGATCCAGGCTAATCTGGGTGGCAAGGACCCCAGACTCCAGCCTGCCGCCCCTTTTTTGTCTACTTTCCAAAAGACATTGAAAGGCAGGGGAACATCAACAATAATCCTAGAGAAGTTATGTAGATGAGGATCCCGCAGGGCAAGGCAGATGTCAGCAATAGTCCTTGAGAAGTTAGACAGATCTGGTGCAGTTCTACCCTGAAGCATCACAGCATGTGGAACCATTGAGTCCCTGCTGCTACCAGATGAAGTGTCGAGTCCAAAGTCCGTCTGCAGGCAGGAAGGCCTGGTCAATTTTGACCTTGCAGTTCCCAAACAGGATAGGACCCAACACTAGGGACAACAGAGTAGGGAAAGTTTATTGAGAAACACCCTCAGAGAGACAGAAGGGGAACCCGAAAATGGGAGACCCATTCACCTCAATTCCCAGGGAGCTTTTACGGAACAAAGCCATGAGGTGAGGCGGGTTTAAAGTGGGACAAGACTAGTCAACCAGTAACATTGCAAGTACAGTCACTTGGGTAATATTGGTACAATGAGAAATCACAAAATGGACAAATCCGTGATCAACCAATAAGACTACAAGTCTAGTTGCTTAGGTAATATTGATGAAATGGGGATCCAGTGGGAAAGCAAAGCAGGTAACAAGTCTACAAGGATTTTCAGTGAGGGATCTTTTCTGGGAGGGGTGGGTTAAAACCTTGGTTTCCACTCCCGAGATTGAAGCCTACTTAGAGTATCAGTTAGGGCTGTTTATCCTCCGTGGGCGGGGTAGTTTTCTCCTTTTGTATTGTTAACCTTCAGTGAGAGGCTCCTTGACTGTCCTCCATGTGGGCTATTTGAAGTCCAGCCCTCACTGTCTGACTGACTAGCTCACCTACCTACAACAGTGTCATCTCTCCAGGCTAGGAACCAAAACAGTGTTTTGGAAGTGACTAGCAGCTACAGTGATATGTGTACTTCTGGTTCTGGTACACGCCTGGGAGGCGAAAGTTAATGTTCTGCTGCAGACGCCACTCCCCAGCTGCAACATGGCCTTACAGGAGCCAGGGTATAATGATTGTGATCCCCACATTATCGATGGGAGGAGTGAGAGGTTGTAAAAGAACTTGTGGGGTTAAACACGTGTCCAGCCCTCTGTCCCAGGAGCTCAGTCTCATATTTGCTGGTCACCGGCCGCTACCGTGACCTTAGATCACAGTTACAGCCACCTGAGTAGGGGACTCCCCAACAGGAGAGAGGACTGTACTCAAGCCTAAAATAGAAGTGCATTTCTGGACTGGTGCACAGGCCCCATGGCAACCAGCTGGGCAGTTGGGTGCACCTCAGGCTGAGCTGGACTCTGGTCACAACAAGGATGGCATGTCCGTGCCCAGCCACCAGCCTGTCCTATCCAGACGTCCCGAGGGTATGTGCCCTGTGCCGCAGCCCCAGCACAGGTCCTGGCCCTTTTGGGAAAAGCAGATGGGGACCATTAGGTGCCCATGGAAGGGTGCCATCTGCACCCGCTCTGTGGGCCTGGCCTTGGTGTAGGAGCAAGGGAGCTCTGGAGACTTCTCTGAGGACAGCAGGCACCCTGTCCTGTCCCAGAGGAGGGGAGAGGGCGCAAGAAGGATAGGCTTTGTTGCTGCTTGGTTGACCTGGCTCCTCGGTAAGCCACAGCCAGGGTGCTGGGTCTGAATAGAAGTGTGCCGGAAGCTAAGCGGGCTGGCCCGAGAGGTCTAGCTTCTTGTCCAAGGAGCCCACCAGGCTCATGCCCAGCAGAAGGGCTCCTTGACACTTTCTCCTTGGACAGGTACCATATGGCATGTGACAGCTGCTGACCAGACGGCCACAGAGCTCTGCAGCCCCAGCCTCTCCCGACCGTGCGAGAGGCTTACCATGGCTTCCAGCAGTGCCGAGGGCCAGCTACAGAGGATCATCCGCGACCTGCAAGGTTTGCCTGTGCACAGGGAAGAGCCAGGGCCCTCGGGACGTGGGATACTGACCTCAGGGCTCCAATGCCCTGCGCGCCGGCCGGAGCTCTTGCCTGTGCTCTCTTTGCGCAACAGGACGGCAGAGTGTAAACAAGTCAGCCATGTCTGCTTCCGTCACGGGAGGCTCACACTGCCTGCAGGGTTTGGTGGCTTCTTTGGCCAAGCAGAAGGCCTGATACCTGTTGGTCTCGTTTTGCTGCCTGGCCTGTTCCCAGCTGGCAGATGGGCAAGGCTTGTTGCCTGTGACACTCCTGGTCTGGGCCCAGGGCCCCTGGCACCCTGCAGGAGAGGCAGAGACATGCGGCTCAGGTCTGGGCTGGGAGAGTCAGGACACAGGCAGAGCTGCACACAGGTTGTAGACTTGGGGGCGGGGCAGGCTGCCTCCCTGAAGGCTGTGGGGCCCAAGGCTACCTCTCCTGTGGTGTTCCCAGGCCAACATTATAGCCCGTTGTCGCCCCTCCCCGGTCACCAGGTTAGTTGTGAGCCTCTTTGAAGCTTTGGTTGGTTTGCTGTGACAGGAGCCATGGCTGACCACCTCCCCCATGCCTCCGTGTCCACAGGGACCCTTTCCTGACCCACCAGCGCTGGACACAGTGAGCTGCTGTCCATGTTCTGAAGGTCAGACCAAGGCTGGCAAGACAAAAGTCACTTCACAGGCAGCTCGCCTCCTGCTGCTGTGCATTGGCAGCTAGCACAGGCCGAGGGTCCTACCCAGTGTGCAGACCAGAGCCGTGCAATATTTGCACAGATTTTCCAGTTGGGTTTTGCTAATCTGGAAGCTGAAATCTCCCAAGTCTGACAGTCTCTGCGTGTCCTATTTTGGGTTCAAGGTGCTTGGCCTGCAGTGACGTGTGGTCACAAGGCTCCACTGTGCACCTGTCTCCCAGGTCGTGGCTCAGCGAGGCCCACTTTGGGCCGCATACAGCAGCTGCCACTGTTACTCCCTTCTGCAGATTAGGAAAAAGGCACAGAGAAGCTGAGTAGTTCACATGGCCACAGCCAGGCAGGAGCAGGGCGCTTCTGCACACCAGCAGCATGGCCCCTGTCCACTGCTTTTATTTTGGTGACACTGGGATCTGACCCAGAAGTGTCATACCACTGAGCCAGATCACCCAGCCTTTCTTTTCTTTCTTTTCCTTTTTTTGGTATTGGGGTCAAACTTGGGACCTTGCACTTGTGAGGCAGGCCTGGAACCACTGAGTAAACCACCGCACCCCGACACACTCTTGACCATGTTCGGGAACCACTCACCTCACAGTGATCAGGAAACAGTGTGAAAGGAAGAGGACTAGGGTCCTGGGGTGCCCCTCATAGGCACACACCCATGTGACCAGAGGGCCCCAGCTAGGCTGCACCTCTGGCCAGCCCCAGGAACTGGGAACCAACGTTTACCATGGGGGCCTGTGGGGACCCTTATCCAAACACATCACCCAGTGGCCACATACAAATAGCCAGCCCTGGGGGTGCGTGGACAGGGACAGCTGAGGACACTCAGACTCACAGAGCTGGTGTCTGTGCCTGGATGCTCACACACCCTTTGCCCCCTTACTCCCTGCTGCCCTCTCTGGTCACGCATCCCTGTCTGTTGTCTTGAAGATGCGGTGACGGAACTGAGCCACGAGTTTCAGGAAGCAGGAGAGCCCATCACTGATGACAGCACCAGCTTGCACAAGTTCTCTTACAAACTCGAGTACCTCCTACAGGTAAGCGCCGCCTGCTGGTGACTCACCGGCTCTAAGGACATGGCCAACAGGAGGACACAGCTGTCCCTACAAGAGCTTCCTTCCCCCCACATGTACTTTGTTGGGGAAGGGTGACCGGCCCTTGGGTGCTGTGGGAACTGAGAACGTCTCCTTGAAGTCTGCATATCCTGAGGAAAATCCAGAAGGCCTGTGCGCAGCCAGGGTCTTCACTCTGGCTCCGGGAGGTTGCTATCCCTGGAGGGTTGGTAGAAGCTGGGAGCTGTCCCCGGAGACATGCATGTATGTGCCCACCCAGCGACGCAGGCAGCTTCCCAGACCGTGGACCCTCCGAGAGTTACCCAGATGCCCCTGCTGCAGAGCCGGCTATCTCAAGTGCACTGGGGCTAACGGACTCTGTCCTGCCCTGTCCTATTGGGTCCTGCTGCTGGACACACTTTTCTATCCATCTAGAGGAACTTCCAGCCTGCTCAGCCCTGAGGCACCGAGATGGAGTTCTGCAGATGTGGAAAACACATCAGCTAAGTGGGCAGGAAGGAAGCAGCCTCGAGTTATTTTAGGGCAGTGATATTCAGCATCGTGGTTTTTTTCTTCTGTTTCTGCTTTGTTTTGTCTTGATTTCCTATCAGTCTATATATCTTGCTTTCATAATCAGAAAAAAATGCTATTAAACATAGATCTGTCCCTCATTTTGTAGTGTCACCTACCTCACTCCAGAGCACATAGGAGGAGAGGCCACCAGGGGAAAGGCCAGGGGTAGGAGGGCTCAGCTTCTCAGACCACCAACTTGTTCCTTATGTAAAATCAAATGTTCACAAACCACCCCTCCTCCAATTAAACCCATTTTGGTTTTGGATTTGAAATGACTCAGCTGACATTTATTCAAGTGTGTTATGTGCGTTTTAAAACTGTGTAGAAACTTGAAGGTTGAGTACCTGGAAAGAAGTATCATTACCCCGCTTCCCCGCATGGGCCAAGTTTACAGTCTCCGTGTGGTCTTCGGGCTGCTCACTCAAGGGTCTTCCCTTGTGCGGCAAAGATTCACATCTGTCAGTTTCCTGCTGTACCCCGTGCACAGAGCCCTTCAAGAGATCCGTCTCTGGGGCGTGTCAGCCATGAGCAGATAAGGAAATGCACAGTAGAGCCTTACTCAGCTGTGAAAAAGAACGAAATCAGGACATTTACAGAAAAATGGGTGGAACTTGAGTGAAATAAACCAGACTCAAGTACACTGGAAAATAGGATCGAGAAGAGGGAGGGAGGAGATGGTGGAAACTAGGTTGGCTCAGAATGTGGAAAGGGAAGGGGAAGGGTGGGAAATGTCACACTAGCTTATGCTGGCACCAGTGCCCCAGACCACCGTCTCTGTTCTGTGTGACACACGCATGCACAGGTTCAGAGATGCCGCGAGGCAGCGACTCTCTCCTAAATCTCACTAGTTATGGATCTTTGAACCAGTCCCTCCCAGCCTCAGCTTTCTCATCTAAAAATTGGCAATTAAAACATCCTTATTTTGGACTAATGTAGCTCAATTTGCCAGTAAATTAAAAAAAAAAATACTTGTGAAGGGCCTCCCCAGGACCAGCACTTAGGAAGTCTTGTTGACATTTATCTTTTGTTTTTTTGAGACAGCATCTCACTATGTGTAGTTCAGACTGGCCTTAAATTCCCTGTATAACCCAGGCTGACTTCAAGGTTGTGGTGATCCTCCTGCCTCTGCCTCCTGCTGTAATCCAGCTAGGATTACAGATGTGCACCACCTTACCTGGCTTGTTTATCCTTTAAGTAGTGGGGTGAATAGCAGGGTGCTGGACCTATTCTGTCTGCCCTCTCTTGCCAGTTTGACCTGAAGGAGAAGACCAGCCTCTTGGGCACCAAGAAGGACTACTGGGACTACTTCTGCGCCTGCCTGGCCAAGGTGAAGGGTGCCAACGATGGGATCCGCTTCGTTAAGTCCATCTCAGAGGTAGGTGGGAAGGTGTGGTGGGACCTCTGTCCCTGCCACCCGGTGTTGCTGCAGGCAGCCAAGGTGACCGTAGGTTCACAAATGGGCAAAACCAAAGACGTCTGACCGGCTCTGTGCTGCACCCTGCACTGCCATGGCTCAGGTGGAGCAGCCACTCAAGGATCTGCCGTCTAGAGGAACTTCCAGCTGTCTCAGCAGAAGGGCCCTAGGGCAGATCCTGCCAGGGCTGCAGTGCAGGCACGTGGGCAGAGCCCCCAGCTGGCCGTGCCAGCTGGACCCATGTGTTTCTTCTTTAGAGGTGACAGGGCCGACACATCATCAAGGGCTGATGTTTGCTGCCTGCTGCACCCTCCGACCTCCAGGACATGAGGGGTGGTTCCAGTGAAGTCATGCCACGGCCTTGGGAGACACCCAGAGCCTGAGAATAGCCAGGTGCAGTGGCCAGATCCTACCAGGGAGGTCCCACAGCCTGGAAGTGGATGCTGTGACCCCAGTCCCCAGCTTATGTGCTGGTCTCCTCTTCTTTTCCCATGAAGCTGTCAGCCTTTGACAGTCGAAGCCATAGAGAAGCACTCTGGGGAACAGGCGCTCCGTGCGCTCCTGTGCAGAGGAGTTTGGTGGGTGGACAGGCTCTGCTTCCTGCAAGAGAAAGGCTTGGCCTCTGCAGGGTGGGACGGCTGGGGACTGGGCTGAGCTTCCTGACCAGCGCCCATCAGGGCTTCAGACAAGATAGTGACACTTCAAGGGTGAGGAGCATTTATAGGCCCCTGGCCCTTTGGGACAGAAAGTGGACGTTGGGCTGAAGTGAGGAGAGTCCTCAGCCCTCCCGGAGGTCCAGAGGGGCCCTTTGAGGACTGTGTGCCCTCAAGCATCGGGGCGCAGCGTCCCATCAGGCCGGTGGCCTGGCTGGATGCCTGGGGGGTGCTGGGCACCTGCACATTTCCTGGCTTAGCTGTGGCACTGACTCAGTGCCCAGAGGAGTCAAGTGAGGGGAGTGGACCGAGGGTCTAAAACAGGAAACGGCCATGGGCTCATTTTCCTCCTCAGTACAAAGGGGCGGTGACTGCTTCCCGAGGGTGCGTGTGCACATTTTGAAGTGAGCAGCTCTGTGGGTCTCAGGAGGTCAGCTGATGAACTCAGTTAAAAATGCAGCCTTGGAGGTTGGTCATGTAAAAGGTGTCCCTGTTCTGAAGGCAAGGACGTTGGAGAGAGATGCTCCAGCTGAGGATGAGGCCTGAGTTCGGAGCTTACAGACAGGGCTGTTTGGCTGGGTCTCATTCAGTTCCAGAGGGCCTGGGGACATGGCTGTCCGTGGGTGTGTGTGGTGTGTGTGAGTGTGCATAGGTGTGCATGGGTGTAGGTGTGAGTCCTGCTCGCTGCTCTAAGCCCCCGGTTATCCCCACTGGGCAGTAGAGTTTAGACACGGATGTCGCCAAGGTTCTCCCGGACACCTGCCAGGGTCACCTGTTGGACCCATGTGCCTGGTGGTCTGTGGCAAGTGGGTCAGACGCTGCCCTTCACTTAGGAGAGGCCGGGTTAGGTGTGAGACTCACTGGAGAGGTGGCTCGCAGCTTCTGTAGTTTGTGAGGTTTCACACGTTATTGTTTCTCAAACCCATTTCGTAGCAGGGTGCAGTGCCCTCGCATGAGTCCCCAGGAAATAGCAGAGCGCACCCAGGGCCACAGCGTGTTTACAGCGTGTTAATGGGCCGCCGGCCACACCACACGTTTCCTGTCTGTGTGGGCTCCCGGCTGGCTTCTCATGACCAGAGGTGTCAGGGCCCTGCCGCCCCACCGCATCCTGAGCTCTGGGGAGTCAGAGCCCGAGGGGCCCCGCAGGTGAAGGCGGGCTTTGAATCCCTGTCCTCTTTTCTTGGGCCTCTGTGGCTGACCTGAGGAGCAGACCGGTTGGCACGTGCTCTCACGCACCCGCATGCTGTCCCCTTTGCTCCACTGTCCTGCCTGCTGTGCACCGCAACTGGCCGGGCCCTGCTTAGGAGTCCCTTGGCAGAGTCACCCAGCTGACCCTATTGCTATGCCAGTAGGTGCCTCAACACCCCCAGGGCAGCCTTGGGCACGTGCCACCCGGCCAGGTGGGACCCTGAAGGGTGCCCCCCCCACCCTGGGCAGAGGTGGCTGACACCTGGACAGAAGCCAGTCCGTGGACGGTGTTGCCAGCGTGGGCTGTGCCGATGGCCCTGAGGAGATGGTGGGGGTTGCACGTCCAGCACAGTGCGAAGCCCTCACTCACTGGCCCTGTCCTCACCCTCCTTCACCTGCACACACTGCCAAGCCCCAAGGCCTCCTCCCGCCCTGTTCCTGCACTTGAAAAACAAGCCAGCATTTGCCCAGCTGAGCCCATCCAGTCCGGGTCAGTTCTGGGCTGACTCTGATCTGAGTTAGATCAGGGGTTTTCATGTCTGAGTCAGAGACCCTGATAGTGCGGAGGAAGGCGGCGTGTGGGAGCTCGTAGTATGTCCCCTGCGCACGTGTCCTGGGGCTGCTGCTTAGTCTCAGATGAGGTCTGCACAAGCCCACCCTGTACCCTCACTGTGCAGCTGTGTTGTCTGATGTCTGGTGTCCGCAGGGGACACGTGTGGGCCAGTGTGGGGGTCCTGGATGGTGTGCTCTGCCCGGACCTGACTCTGTGAGTCCCCGCAGGCGGGCTGTGCAGGAGGGCGGCTGACCACGCTCCCCGGTGCTGTGCTGTTCTCCTTCTAGCTCCGGACGTCTCTGGGGAAGGGGAGAGCCTTCATCCGCTACTCTCTGGTGCACCAGAGGCTGGCAGACACCCTGCAGCAATGCTTCATGAACACCAGGGTGACCAGGTAAACACAGGCCCTGGCCTTCCTCACAGCAGTGACAGCTGCACGCTGCTGGCCTCGTGTCATCCTGAAGCAGGTCCTTCTACTTCGTCCTTCCCTCCTGGGGCACGTGGGGTGAGCGCGCCTGAGTGGTCACGGTGCAGAGGGGCTGGAATGGCTGCACACCTGCCCAGGCCCGCATGGCTGTGCTGAAGCTGAGGCTCAGAGCCAGGTCTAAACCAAATGCCAGGGGGCGTGGACGGAAGGTGCAGCAGTGGGCTTCCCACTGGAACTGCTTGCAGAGATTTTAACTCCTGACTCGGCCTCAACTGCCATGTGTGGCCCTTGCCCACGGATATCTGGGCTCCTGGAGAGAGGGACAGCCAGCCTTGGAGGCTACTGTGGTTGGAGCGCAGCTGTCCGTGTGTCAGCCTTTGTGTGGCTGGCACTACCTGGTGGTGGAGGGAGTGGCAGGTCAGAGTGGAAGGAAGGTGGGCGTCAGGCGTGCGCTGCAGGTCACGTGCCCGACAGTGGGCTCTGTATCGCCTGTCCTGAAGAGTGTCCTAGTTAATCAGAGAAATCATTTTTAATTGCAAAAAGAAGCCATAGTGGGAGAATATTATGTTTCATTTTGTCCCCTTCAAGATTGACTTGCCAAAACAGGTGGTGTGTGACAACCCCACAAATGCAGGTCGATGAGAATGCTGTTTTGTTCTAGGGGTCTGGTGATGACCATGTCCATAAGCAGCTGGACTTCACAGCCGTGCCAAGTAACTCTCCACTTCATCAGCGTTATCTGATTTGAATCTTGCTGCTGCCTCTAAAGTGAACCAACCACTATCACAGTGCACAGATAACGTTTCTGGGCAGAGTTTGTCCCTGGGCTTTTCATTGGTGTCTGTGCAGAAGTTAACAGTGAGCCCAGCGTCTCATGTTGATTTCTGGAAAGGAGTAGAAGGCAAGGTTGTCATGTAGAGAGGAAGTGCTGCTGCCAGCTTGCCCTTTCTTGGCAAGTATGGGAGGCAAGCTTGCCCACATCCCTCTGGGGAGGTGGATGTGATGTAAAGAATAAGTGTATAAACATCCAGGTCAGCGCCACAGTTTCCCTGCAGAAGAGTGAGCGCCTCTGAGTTACCTACTCGACAGTGAAAATGAAACTGGTTATACTGTGCGTTCAACTGATCTAGTCCCCCGAGGGTGCTTAGATTTGTCCTTTTCTTGCTGTTCCTGCCCTTCTAATTCACATGCATCTTCTTCTCCAGCGACTGGTACTACGCAAGAAGCCCCTTTCTGAAGCTAAAGCTGAGCTCTGACATTGTGGGCCAGCTGTATGAGCTGACTGACGTGCAGTTTGACCTGGCATCGAGGGGCTATGACTTGGATGCTGCTTGGCCAACATTTGCCAGGTACCTCGATGAACTGCTCAGTACCTTAGAGTGTCAGGGAGAGAGATGTTTGAAGCGGTTTTGTCGGTTGCATCCAGCGCGGCAGCTCTTTGCCTGCTAGTGCGGTGGAGTTTGCTGAGTCACAGCTGAGATAACATCTGAAGGCTCCAACCATAACCAATCCGAGTGGGCATAGGGTCAGGAGGCCTGTGGGCTTTTTCCTGCGGGGGTGGTGGTGGAGGTGAATGCTACAGTTTTGCCCGTGGGGCTGCCCATGTTTTCATTCTTTTTTTTCTCTGGACCCCAGAAGTGGACAGATGTAACCAAAGTCACATCTAGTAGGCACAGACCATGCCCCAACTGGGGTTAAGTGCAAGCCAATGGTCATTATGTGGTGAACACCGTTTTCATTACTTGTATTACTTTAAATGAAGAAAGCTTTGCATATATAGAGAAGAGTGGTGTTGTATCAAAGAGAAGGAGAGATAATTCCACACTGGGGCACATAGCAGATATTAAAAGATGGAAATTTATTCATGCACATGAAGCCCACCTCATAAGGAAGTGGAGCCCCGAGCTAGGACTGTACAGAGCTTTTAAAGAAGTCTTGTAGGACTGTCGGGTTTAGTGAGGGAACATACAACCAATGGGTAGCTGTCAACTGGTCAGTGAATGACCACAGGTGACTGCATTTTTAGTGATTACCAACTAGTCAGGTGTTCAGTACCTAGAGGGGCTGAGGGAGGCTTTCTCCAGGAAGTGTGGACAATAAAGTTGAGCAAGCACATTTATAGAAACAGAGCGAGCAGTTAGGTTAAAGGGCAAATTCCAAAATGAGGAAGTAGGACAAAGGAATTGGTTACCTACGGAGTCACTTCAGGTGCTTAGGTTCAACAGTGTGATTGCCACGTATCAGTCACCAAGATTAATAACCAGCATCTGCCATGTTCATGTGGCTTTGTTTAAACTTTAATTTTGAGTCATTTCAGAATTATAAAATGTTGCAGAAACAGTACAGAGTATTTATCTGACCTTCAGCCAGACCCCGCGTTGCTAATGTTTTGCTGCAGGTGTCTCATCATTCTTCCCCTTGCTCTGTACGTGTGGTTCCCTGAGCCATCTGACCCTATGGCGTGGACTTGATCGCCTGTTCCCGCAAGCACTGTGTCCTAAAAATCAGAGATCTCTTCTATAACCTCAGGACAGTTAGTAAATCAAGACACGGACTTTGGTGGGGTGATTTTCTAGAGCATCTCAATAATGTCTTTTAAATCCAAGACCCAGTCCCGATTGCAGGTACAGTTCAGTGCCCTGCATCTCAAACCCCCTCTAACTTGGGACAATTTCTCAACCTTTGACTTTCCTGACATTGGCCATTTGTTTTGTAAATTGTTCTTTCGTTGGAATTTGTGTGATATTTCCTCACTAGATTCAGGTTAAGCCCCCACCCCCAACCCCCACCCCCACTTTTTTCCTTTTACAGACCCTCGGGGTTGGGTCCCTGTCTGATCTGCTCACAGGCGCCCCGTGCTGAAAGTCCTGTGTCATTAGCCACAGTCCCTGGGTGTAGGTGGTGCTGGCCAGGCTTCTCTTAAGGCAGTGGTGGCGGGCTTTCAGTGCCAGCAGACAGTTGAGTGACCACTGCAAAGGTTCGCCATCACTGTCCTAAGGTTACTGTTTCTCCTTATATAATTAATATGTCCTTTAGGGAAAGACGTGTTGAGACTGTTGTGGTCCTCTTTCTTAGAAGTTTTTCTGCTCTTGGTTTTAGCACTGGTTGATAAGTTTTACCCCGAATAGTCATTACCATTGGGGGTAACCAGCGTGATCTTCCTCCCTCATTATCAGTTTCCATTCTATGCAGGGTGAGCTTTCTCTTCTTCTGCATTGACCTGTTCATTTAAGTCACTATTGGCATGGGTTCTTTTTGGACTGATGAGAGTTGCACTCTGCCACTGTCATTTATTTGGAAGCTTAAATTGGCCCATATGTGGCCAGTGGGCGCCTTTTCAAGCTGATCGTCCAATGGCTGATAATTGTTCTTATGGAGAAATATAGCACTGTGGACCCAACCCCAGCCCAGCTCAGGGCCATCTCGCCCTCCTCCTCGTCCTGAGGTCATCACAGCCTTGGTGCAGTTGATGCACCTCATCTCCTGCTGGTTGTATTTTCACACATGTGCATCTTTACATGTCCTATGATTCCACACAATTTTTTTCTATGTGAATTTTCCCTACTGCCACCTGGCTGCCCCATGGCCAGCTAGGCCTCTGTGTGTCTGTGTGTATGCATATGCACATGTGTATGCGGCTTGCTGCGCTGTGCATATGCACATGTGTATGCGGCTTGCTGCGCTGTGCATATGCACATGTGTATGTGGCTTGCTGCGCTGAATACAAGTCCTGGTCTGTGACCCCCAGAAGGACGCTGGCCCCAGGCTCCTCTGCATACCTGTGGAAGGCCCCCAGCCGGAGCTCCAGCATGAGCAGCTTGGTGAGCAGCTACTTGCAGGTAAGGCCAAGGAAGCTGGGTTTCCTTGCTCCTGTACTGACCGGGGCCTGTCCTTGGCCGCAGAACTCAAGGGTGGTGTCCACAGAGACCAGCTCCAGCCAGCGCAGTGCAGTCCTTTAAGTTATATCTACCCTCTCTGGGAGTCCAGGTTTTTACAGCCAAATTTGGGCCATTTTAAAATGAACTTCCTTGAACAGATTTTAAAGTCTCTTAAAAGAAGCAGTTTAGCACCATGGCTAAAACCTCAAAGTCAGATGCTTACTCTGTGACCCACCCTCCAGTTCTGTGGCTAAGGAGGAAGTACCTAAGCTCTGGAAACTTCAGCTCCCTCCCCATAAGATAGGGTAATAAGCCACCCAGCCCATGAAGAGAGGAGCGCCTGCCAGGTAGCTAAATCTCCAGCCCTCAGGAACAAAGGAGCGTGGCAGATGCACAAATCCAGAACTGCTAGACAGTGTTTGATAACTTTTTGAGAAATGTGAATGTATCGTAGCTGCACATAGTTTTGTGGAAATTGATCAACAGTATATAAAATGAGTGTTGAAAAATAAAAAACAGACCATCCTTTTTCCTCATTTGGTGGTATAATGCTAGAAGTTACAGGTATGATACAGTCAGTGAACCACAGTTTAAATGTAAGAGGAAATTGGAAAATATAGTAAGTGTTTAAATTTTTAAATCTGTTACTGTAAAAGACACATTGCCATGATTCCCTCCCCGCACTTCAGTGCGCTTCCCCCATGTCCTGGCCACTGTCTGCAGCAGCTCTGGGGTCCTCTCTCCTGAGTGTCTTACAAGGTGCGATCACAAATACAGTGACTCTTGCTGCCGAGCACCATCCGATGGAAAGGCCGCTCAGAAAAACACAGTGCTGTGTCCTCTTCCTCTACCTTCTTCACCAGACTTGACACAAGGTGACCTTTGGCTCTTGCCCAAGACAAAATAACCATAAAAGGTTAAAGTTTTTAATTGAGGAGGACACCAAGGCAGCCAGGACAATGCAACGAAGGACACTTAGCACAGGGGACTCCAGAGCTGCTTCAGGAAGCAGCAAGGACAGTAAAGCAAGTGAGTGTGCTTGAAGTAAAGGGGAGGACTGGGAGGAGAATTCATAGCAAAATGTCTTACCATAATAACTTTAAAAAATTTAAACATTTGCCATATCTTTTTAAAATTGATTTTATTGGTACATTTTATATATACGTCATGATCACACTCGACATCAAGAATTTGTACCAGTATATGATACAACTTAATTCTCATTTTTTCCTATTCTCCTGCCCACCCCACTGCTTATAAGGTGTGATCACAAATACAGTGACTGTTGCATGCTTTTTAAAATATACTGCTGACCTCTCCATGACAGGTGCTTTGAACAAAGCTCTAATTCTTTGAATAGCTTTGTAGACTCACCTTAGGTCAGGTAATTCCTGGTTTTGCTTCTGCTTTTGTTACAGACTCTAGCTTCTCAAAGTAGCAAATTAGCTTCCTCCTAAAGCATTTGTGTTTTGTGTTCCCCACCCCAGACCCAGGAAATGGCCTCCAGCTTTGACCCGAACAGCCCTCTGAACAACGAGACATTGGAGGGCTTTGATGAGAGGCGGCTGGAGCTAGACCAGCTGGAAGTACGGGAGAAGCAGCTGCAGGAACGCGTGCAGCAGCTGGACCAGGAGAACCAGGAGCTGCGGGCAGCATTCAGTGCACAGCAGGAGCAGCTGCAGGTGGAGAAGCAGCGAGGGCACACTGCTGCAGAGGACCGCCGCCACCTCATGGGCCTGGTCGCAGAACTCCAGAAGCAGTGGGAGGTCACCCAGGCCACGCAGGATACTGTCAAGGAGCTACAGATGTGTGTCCAGGCCCTGGAGCAGGGTGCAGCCAAGCAGGGGGATGGCTCCACCCTGCGGCACCTGGAGGCCACACTGCAGCCCCTGGCACGGGAGCTCAAGGCTGCCTGGGACTCCCTGGGTGAGAAGAACCAGTTTCTCTCCAGTCTCTCGGACAAGCTAGCCCGGGGCGAGCAGAGGGCAGACGTAGCGCCTGACACAAAGGAGGGACAGCAAGAGTCCATCCCAGCCAACTCGGCCCTGAAGCTCCAGGAGCTGAGTGAGAAGCTCCAAGCCCTGGAATCCGAGAACTCCAAGGTCAAGGAGCTTAACAGGCAACAGAGTGCGCAGTTGGCACAGCTGGCTGCTGAGCTGCAGCTGAAGGAGAAGGTCCAGGCTGGCCTGGAGCACCAGGTGCAAGAGATGGCTCCACTCTGTAAAGAGCTGTCCGGGAAGGGGCAGGAGGCGGCCCAGGTCCAGCAGCAGCTGCAGGAGTCGCTAGCCCGCTCACGTTCTCTGGAGGAAGAGCTAGCAGCACTGAGGAAGCAAGAGCAGCTGCAGCGGGAGGAGAAGGACATGTTGGCACAGGAGGCCCGATCCCTGAGCCGGCAGCTGCAGGTCCTGGAGACCCAGCTGGCCCAGGTGAGCCAGCACGTAGGTGACCTAGAGGAGCAGAAGAGGCAGCTCATCCAGGACAAGGACCATCTCAGCCAGAAAGTGTGTGCACTGGAGCGGCTCTCTGCACAGGCGGCCACAGAGCTGCCTGCTGCCAGGGAGCAGGCTGAGGCCCTGGCCTGCCCAGTCTCGACACTGCAGCAGACTGACCAGAAGCCAGAAGAGGGGCAGGGGGATAGTACCAAGGTGCCAGCAGGTGAACCAGAGGAGGAGCTCCGCCAGGCCAACCGGGAGCTGCAGAGGGAGCTTCAGAGCATGGTGGGGCGCAACCAGCTCCTGGAGGGGAAGCTGCACGCCCTGCAGGCCGACTACCAGGCGCTGCAGCAGCGGGAGGCGGCTATCCGAGGCTCCCTGGCCTCCTTGGAGGCCGAGCAGGCCAGCATCCGGCACCTGGGTGACCAGATGGAGGCGAGCCTGCTGGCCGTGCAGAAAGCCAAGGAGGCCATGAAGGCGCAGGTGGCCGAGAAGGAAGCTGCCGTGCAGAGCAAGGAGGAGGAATGCCAGCAGCTGCGAGAGGAGGCGGCACGGTGCCGGCAGCTGGCGGAGTCCCGGGATGCGGATCTCAAGGTCCTCTCGAACGAGTGCCACCGCCAGGCCCAGCTGATCGAGGCCCTCAAGGCGGAGAAGGGCCAGCAGGGGCTCGGTCCACCCCAGGACAGGACTACACAGCTGGTCCTAGCCCAGGCACAGCTTGAAGTCCATCAAGGGGAAGCCGAGCGGCTGCGGGCAGAGCTGGTAAACCTGCAGGCTAAGCTCCAGGCAGCCCTGGGTGACCAGGATAAGGCACAGAGCCAGCTGAGTGTGACCGAGGAGATGCTGAGGGAGCACAAGACGATGGTGCAGCAGCTGCAGGAGCAAAACGAAGCCCTCAACAGGGCCCACGTGCAGGAGCTGCTTCGGTGCTCTGAACCTCGGGAGGGGCCGCTGCAGGAGGGCAGGGCCGATGTGGCCCAGCAGCGTGAGCAGGAGCTGCGGGCCTTGCGTGAGGAGCTGGCCCAGGCCACACGCAGCTCTGAAGAGGCCCGGCTGGAGCACGCTGAGCTGCAGGAGCAGCTGCACCGAGCCAACACAGACACAGCCGAGCTGGGCATCCAGGTGTGCGCCCTGACCGCAGAGAAGGAGCGCGTGCAGAGGGAGCTCCATGACTGCCGAGAGGCTGCTTCCCGCGAGCGAGAGGGCCTGGAGCGCCAAGTGGCAGGGCTGCTGCAGGAGCAGGCGAGCCTGCAGGAGAAGCTGGCGGCGGCTCAGAGCGCCACCGGCTCCCTAGCTGGCCTGCAGGCCCAGCTGGCTCAGGCCGAGCAGCGGGCACAGAGCCTCCAGGAGGCCGCACACCAGGAGCGCGACACCCTCAAGTTCCAGCTGAGTGCTGAGATCATGGACCACCAGAGCAGGCTGAAGGTAACCCCAGTGCCAGGGCCCCAGGGCAGGCCTGAGGGCCAGGAAAGTTGGCCCCTGCCGCCAGGAGACAGGAAGCCAGAGAAGGAACCGGGGTGCAGGCACACACCCACGGTCCCACCTCACTGTCGGCTCCTTGTAGGAACACGTCAGGCAGAGCCCTGGAGACAGGCCTTGGCCAGGCAAGACTGCGGCAGATAAGTGCACCCTACACAGAAACTAGGAGCCAGTTAAAGAGCAGGTGTTTTGTGGTGCTTCTGAGATCTCAGCAGATGTGCACCTGTCCTCACATACTTGTGTGTCTGCCGCGGCCGCTTCGAAGCAAGCTCCCCTCCACTGGTTCCCCCTTGCACTCTCACGTGTCCAGCCCCTCTGGCCGTGCAGGTGCAGAGCCCTGTGCGAAGCCCCAGGAGTGCTGATGGCCTTGGTGATGGCTGGGCTCCTCCAGGGCCCCGTGGCCAGGCAGAGCTGAGATCAGCCATCCCCGTGCACCCAGTGCCTGGGCTGGTCTGTGCCGCATGGTCTCTGCATACTTCCGGCCTCACAAGGTCCCCAGCCCACCCCATGTGGCTCCCGGAGGCAGAAATTGGATTCTCAGTTTGAGGACCAAACTGAGGGTCTTCAACTGGTAACCGTGCAAGTGTCTTATTACTGGGAGAACCTAAAGCCTGTGAGGACCCAGCTCAGCAATAGAGTGGCAGCTTGCTCCCACCCATTGGGTGACGAGGCAGAAGGAGTAGTACAGCGAGGGCCCTTCTTTGATGTCCCCTTCTTATCCTCTGCAGGCTGCCACTGAAGAGTGCAGGAGCCTCAGGACCCAGCTTGAGCAGCAAGGCCAGCAGCTGCGGGCCGCTGAGGAGGCCGTGGGCAAGCTGAAGGTAGTGCGGCCGGGCACGCACTTAGCAGGGAACTGGGCTCTGGTTTGGGATCATGGACCATTAGCAGGGCCTGGAGGCTCCCAGTCCCCAAGTGGAACCAGTCAGCAGTTCACACACCTGGTCGTCAGCCGGAGATGCCCTGGCTTAGTGCTGACCTCAGTGCCTGGCTAGAGCTGTCAGATCTGGGCAGGGGGTCAGTTGCCCTCTTTGGCCATCTCCATGGGCGTTTTTACTCTCTGGCCAGCTTAGAGGCAGTGCTGGCCTTTCCTCCTGCCACCCTAGCTTCCAGCACCACCTGGGCATTCCAAAGCTTAAAGCCCCTGCAGCCACCAGAGCTGTCGCTCTTTGTGCTTGGGGATGCGTCACAGCCCACAGTACAGAGCAGAGTCCTCACCCTCTTGAAATTAAGTCTTGACTTGAACCCCACCACCAGCAGCACTCACGGAGCCTTCCCTTAGAAGTGACCCAGTCAGTGGGGGCAGAGCATGCTGCCTCTGGCATCCGGGCCGGGCTCGAGCAAGCTGAGCGCCTTCTCCCACTGTGCCAGGCTGCCCAGGTAGACATGGGAGAGAAGCTGAGCTGCACCAGCAGCCGTCTTTCCGAGTGCCAGGCCGCCGTGGTCCAGAAGGATGAGGAGGGGGCGGCCCTGCGGGAGAGCCTGGAACGGTGAGTCGCCCGCAGCACCCACGCGGCCCCTGGCCATCTCCAGGATGTTCAGTGCAGCCATTTAGACAAGCCACTCTCCCGGGGACGAGGAGCTCCGCTTCCTCCTGAGCTGAGACCCAGAAGCACCCCCGCGGAAGCCGCCGTCTGCCGTCTCGCCCTGCTCATGGCACTGTCGCTCCTGTTTGGTTTTCTTCGCTGCAGCAGGATGCACATTAGTACATACTTCGGAAAAACTAGAACGAGACAGAAGTGTGTGATAGCCGTGGTGGGAGGAGTAGCAGTGGGCACTGAGTTAGTGAGTCAGACGTGGCTGGCATGAGTGTGAATACTTTTTATGTACAGGTTGGTACCCTTTATCCGCGATGCCCAGGACAGACTTGCTTTTGAAGTAGTTTGAATTTCAGATTTTGAGATTAGTGATGCTCAGCTTTCAGTGGACTGTAACCCTCATGCCCGGCCTGTGAGGACGGTACTGTGTACCCGTCCACGCTGGCAGAGTGGGTCCAGGCCAGGCTCCGTGTAGACACCGGGTGTTGTGTCCATGCGTGACGCCTCATGGCCTGCCCTCATCTGTGCTTTGTCAGCTGCAGGGTGTGACCTGCCAGTGCTGGCCTGAGGACTCCCAGCCCCTCATTTCAAAGTAGGGTCTGAGCCCCTCGTCTGCTGATGGGGCCTGATTAAAACTGAGCGGGAGGAGGCGGGTGCACCGAGTCGTGCTGGGTTCTGCTGTCACTCTTCGCCCCTGTGACCTCCTTGCACCACCTGCCTGGGGGCCCAGGCCAGGCTCAGCAGACCCAGAGCACCG
Organism: Petromus typicus; assembly: GCA_004026965.1. Lineage (NCBI taxonomy): Eukaryota > Metazoa > Chordata > Mammalia > Rodentia > Petromuridae > Petromus > Petromus typicus. The sequence goes on from PVIR01006045.1 coordinate 42,469, forward strand.
GTTGGTCAGTGGCTGGAATGTACGTTTCTATCCTACACCCCGTGCTGGTCCTCGCACGTGATCTAAACAGACCCTCTCGAGTTGGCCGAGTCTTAGTAAACATTATAGTACTGGTTATTTGTCAGACAGCAGAGTGTTTGGTTTAGCTGCTCAGAGTCCACAGTGCACTTGCCCAGGGTGGATTTGTTTACAGTGTTTTGTGCATGTCTGAGTGGACAGCGTCTCATAACCACCTCTGACAGCTTGGACAGCTGTGGAAGTTGGATTAGGCAGATGAGTTTCTGTCCCTGCCGGTCCCTTAGTTTCCGGGAGCGCTTTAGATGTCTCACTGGGCCTCGGCTCCAGTGAGCATCCGCTGCAGGTGGAGTGGAAGAGGGCAGGATGAGAGCCTGCCTCTACACACACTGAGACCCACAGCGCCCAGAACAGAGTTTGCTGGACCTCAGGGCTACTGGGTAGCAGGCCTGTGAGGGCCAGCGCCGTGCCCCATGCCACAGGCCTAAAGGTTTCAAGGAGCTGGGTCCCGCTTTACGGCCCCTCTGGGAGGTGGCACTACCTTCTTGTCCCGACTCTCCTTGCCTCTCCCGGTCACCTGGGCCTCCCACAGCTTCAGTCCCTGTCCTGGAACCAGGGAGCAGAACTTGGCTCCCGTGGGTGCTCTTGGCAACCTAGTGTCACCCGCCCTCCCAGATACCATGTCTGTTTGGGGAGACACGGAGGAGGGTCTCGTTCTGGGGTCTGGTAACCTGTGAGCAGACAATGGCAGTAGTGGGGGCAGCCAGACGCTCACACAAGGCCAGACTGCGGCTCACAGAGAAACTGCCCCCCCTGCCCAGGACTCAGAAGGAACTGGAGGTCGCCACCACCAAAGTGCAGGAGTACTGCAGCAGACTCCACCAGGAGGCCAGCGACCGGAAGCAGAGCGACCAGAAGATGCTGGCAGACCTGGACGACCTGAACAGAACCAAGAAGTACCTGGAGGAGCGGCTCATCGAGCTGCTCAGGTGAGCGCCAGCCTGCAGTGGGCCGAGGACCCTCTCCTCCCCCGCAGTCCCTTCCTTAGGCACCAGAGGGCCCTGCAGGACCAGTAGTCCTGATGGAATGGCACCCGGCTCAGAGGCACCAGGTCACCTTGCCTCTCAAGAGGAGGGTGGAAATCAAGACTTTATAGGAAATGTCCTCTTTTTTGTAAGAGTTAGCCTGCTGTTCACAACACTTTCTTTTAACTTTTGAACTTGCTCTCAGTCTTCTGAAGTGAAGCCTGATGCTTCTCTTGCTCTGAGGGGTCCTCATCCTCACATGGTCTGCCCCAGGGACAAGGACGCTCTGTGGCAGAAGTCCGACGCGCTGGAGTTCCAGCAGAAGCTCAGCAGTGAGGAGCGGTGGCTTGGGGACGCAGAGGTGACCCACTGCCTGGACTGCAAGCGGGAGTTCAGCTGGATGGTGCGGCGGCACCACTGCAGGTCAGCTGGTGCTGGGGGGGCTCTGCCGCGGACGGTGGCCGACTGTATGAGTTAGATCGGATCAGGAACTTGAGGACCCCTGAAAAGAGAATTGAGCACAGAAAAAGGGGAAGTAGACCCCAGGATGTCACCCACCCAGAGACCAGCAGCTCTTGGTGATGTCGGGCCACAGGGAGCAGAAGCAGGGCATTCTGGAGCCTGCAGCAGCTGGTTCTTGGGCTCCCCCAGGGGACTCAGGCAGAGCCAGAAGAGAAGATTCCTCACTCCCCTCCACCCAGCGTCCTAAAGCAGAACAGGGCAGGTGGAGAGAGGTTAGTGCACCTGGAAAGTCTGGGCCCTTAGAGCCTGAGCCCTAGGTGTGGGACGCCAGTGTCAGGGAGAGGGGTTCAGCCTCCCTGGGCCTGAGCAGGAGCCGTCTCCCCCTAAGCTGCCATGCAAGCTGTTCTAGAACACAAGTGTGAAGGGCCGTGGCCACGCGTCACAGGAGGCCCACGGCGCGTCGTCCTCACAGCCCCGCCGGCTCTCCTCCCAGGGTGTGCGGCCGCGTCTTCTGCTACTACTGCTGCAACAACTATGTCCTGACCAAGCCCAGCGGCAGGAAGGAGCGCTGCTGCCGGGCCTGCTTCCGGAAGTCCAGCGACGGCCCAGGCTCCCCCGGCAGCTCTGACTCAGCCACCAGCCAAGGAGACCCCAGCCCCAGGCTGTCCCCGGCCCACGCTGGGGCCCAGGCCGTGGGAAGCCAAGGTCAGGCTCCTGCCCCCGTGTTCTCTCCTCACCGCGGTGAGGGTCGCTTGGCAAGCTGGCTGCAATGTTTTCCAAACTGACATGTTGGAAGGGTGCCTGCAACACTCCCACCAATCCGAGGACTCTTTTTGGTGTCACAAGGATTCCAAGGGAAATAGCTTCCTGTGACAGGACTCGGTGTGCTGTCACCTGAGGGCTGTACGAAGGGCCCACCGGTGGGATGCATCCACACTTCACCGGGGCGTCCCCCTTGTTCCCACGGTATCCCTGGACCAAGTGTGCAGCACTACATGTCCTCACACTTTCACTGGCCGGAGGGACCTGCTGCTGTCCCCTTGTATCCCAGTGGGTGAGCAAGGATGTTGTGTCCTATGCTGGACGGGTGTGAAGCTCGTCGTGGGGTGGGTGGTATGGACCTGGCCTGGCATGAAAGTCTTCAAATCTTCAGCCATTTTTTAAAATGAGTTCTTTGAATCTTCTGTATATCCTGGATACAAGTTTCTTGAATCAGAAATGTGCTTTACAAATATTTTCTCTTTGCTTCTAGTGTCATACCTACTTTTGTTAAACCCAAGTATTGAAAAAAGTCTTCCCTTGTTTTCTGCTAGTTTTGAAGGTTTAGGTTACATTTAGATCAGTGGTCCATTCTGACTTTTTTTTTTATTTTTTATTGTGTAAAGTATGGAATTTTGGTAGGGTTTTATTTTCTGGTTTGGTTATTTTGTTGTTGTTTTTATTTGGTTGTGTTGTGTTTGGTTTTGTATGTAGTTATCCAGTGGCCCCAAATCAGGGACTGAAAGTCTCTTCCATAGAATTGCCTTTAAACTTTCACCAAAAATCAGTTGACCTTATATCTATGGGTCTGTATCTGGACTCTATTCCATTCCACTTAGATATGTGTCTATTTCACTGGTACCATACTGTATGGTTACCATGCATAATTTTATAAAGCATATATAGTTTTATAAAGCATCATAAAATCAAATAGAGTGAATCCTCCAATTGTATTCTTTGTCAAAATCTTGATAGTTCTGGTTTCATTACTTTTCCACAGAAATTTGTAGAGTCAGTTTGTCAGTTCCTATCCCCCCAAAAAAAATCCTGGTGAAATATTAATTAGGATTGCATTGAATCTGTATAGATCAATTTAGGGAGGCTGGGGATGTAGCTCAAGTGGTACCATGCCTGCCTTGCAAGCACAAGGGCCTGAGTTTGATCCCTAGTACCACAAACAAAAAAGGGGGAGAATTGACATCTTAGTAAGACTGACTGCTGACCTCTGAACGTGGTGCAGCGTCCCGTGGGCTTAGGTCTTCATTTCTCAGTTCTACCTTTTGTTTTGTTTGTGGCCGTGTGGAGACCGATCCCAGGTCCTCTGCTCTGACTCCATCCCCAGCCCCCAGCCCACCCCTTTTAAAACTTTGAGGCAGGGTCTCAGAGTTGCTCAGGTTGGGCCCACGTGCAGCCCTCCTGCCTGCAGCCTCCTGGCACGGTGGGATCACACCAGTGAGCCGCCATGCCCAGTACTTGTTTTAGCACTTCCATTTCTTCAGCTCTTCTTTTCTTTATTCTTTCTGCCTTAGTCTTTCCTTCCCTTTTTCTATGACATACACTCGTAGGTGCTTGTGGGTGGTGGCTGGCACAGCGGCACCCCCATAGTGACCTCCACTGAGTGGGTCTGCAAGGCCAGACCCAAAGCACCTGGTCAGCGGCCCGGCACCTGCTGTGGTCCTGGTGCGAGAGAAGTCCCATCTTGCCTACCAGAGCCCTGGAGGAGCGCGCAGGTTACACCAGGGCCTGCTGCAAAGAGGCCCGAGCAAGTTCTGCCTGTGTCCTACAAAGCAAGGATTTGCAGGCACAAGATTATGTTTTATCCTTAGTTCCTTTTGCCTTTAACTTTTAGCTGCGTTAGTCCACATTGGCAGAACGTAACAGTGTCACCGTGAAGAGTCGGTACACGGACAGAACACGCCTCAGTTCTTTAGCACCCCGTCCCCTCCCTCCCTTCCCCTCCTCTGTCTCTGTCCCCTTCCCACCTACAAAATTTCTGCCTCTTTGTTTCCTACATCTATCTTTTTTCTTGTGTTTCAATTTATTTATACTTTGGTTTTTTCCTTTAAAAACAAAAACCATGTAGCATTTAACTTTGTGTCTTTTCGCTTAGCATTATTATCCTTAGTTTATTTTCTGACAAAGTTCTGGTAATTTTTTTTTTCCTTATACTAAGGATCCCAGATAGTGTAGAAGAGGTTGAACTCCCCACACCCTGATTTTGGAGAGTCTCTAGGGCTGCGAGTTCAGGTCCGGCTGTCACCCCCGCCTCTCCGGGCACTCACCAGCCGTCCCTCCCACAGCTGGACAGATGGACCGTGGTCCCTGAGTGACACCCAGCACAGTCTCTACAGCTTATTCCAGTCTCCCCACCCCATGGTAACCGTGTGCCGTCTCTTCCCTCCTGCCTGGTCCCTGTCACCAGGAGCTGACTCCAGGCAGCCAGATGATGCTGTGTTCGACATCATCACGGATGAGGAATTGTGCCAAATCCAGGAGTCTGGCTCCTCTTTGCCGGAGACGCCCACGGAAACCGATTCTCTGGATCCAAGCGTGGCTGAGCAGTGAGTTGAAGTCCTGTCACGTGTCGTCCCACTCCCCACTTCCCGCTCCATGCCCATCATGTGCCCAGTCCCCATGACAGAGAACCTGGCAAATGTGATGCAGGAGCCAGGTCGGCTGAAGGGTGATGTGGACACCATGGCCTGTCTCTCTTGACTTGAGCCGCCGCATTGGTCATCTCAGGCGACCATAGTGAGATGCCATAGACTAGCAGCCTAAATTGTGGTGAAGTGTGTCTCTGCAGCTGTGCAGACTGGAAGCCCAGCTTAGGGGACAGCACGGTCAGCCGCTTCTCTCCCTGGCGTGGACATGGCCACGCTTTTGTGCTGCCCTTCATACAGTAGCCTGTGTATGCCCTTGGCGTCACCCTGCTCCTCCCCGCCTCCTCTTTTCTCAAGGACACCGAGCAGGTTGGATTGGGCCCACCCCAAAGGCCTTACTTAATTCCACCTTTCCAGTAAAGGCCTCACCTGCGAACACAGCCCAGGTCTCGGGGACAGGTCCTGGGAATTTGCAGGGCATGTAGCTCAGGCCTGACAGCAGCCCTCACTGTGCTGCCCCTGGCCACCTGCCCCTGTGTCCTGGCTCCCAGTCCTGCCCACCTCACACCTGCCCACTTGTGGCTAGGGGCTGAGGGCAAGGTACGGCTTAGTGCTGATGGGACAGAACCCTTGGCTGTGACCTCAGGGAGCGGGGAGCACACTGCAGCTGACACAAGCAGAGCCTGCGGGGCTTTTGGGAAGCAGGGCTGTGGGCTGTGGGCCGTGGGCTGATGGGCAGGCTGGTTTATTGTGTGAGTCCCAGCGCAGTGGGTACCGGTCGTCTTCAGGAAACACTGGTCCAGCGTGGCGGCAGTGCTGGGAGGCGGGGAGCCAGGGCTGGGGGGTAGTTGTCTCAGGCAGGTGCATGCTTGCTGCGGCCAGGTGCATGCATTCCCCACCACGCTGGCACCACCTCCTCCAGCATGCCCACAGAAAACTGCTGGGGACCAGGACCTGCCAGCACATCTCAGATGGCATGCTATGTCTGCTCCACCTTCTCTCCTGGGCCGGAGCTCATAGCTCAGCACCTTCCCCCAGAAGCTGAGGCCGTCACAGGGACATCAAGCCGTGCCAGGAGGTCCGGACTGAGTGAGATCCATGCCCCCAGCTGCCCTCACTTTGCCTTGCCACCGTGCTTTCTAGGGTCCAGGAGGATAACCTGCCCCATCGCAGAGCAGTTCAGGGTCCAGAGAGAGAACAGGAAGACAGGGCTCTCCAGCTGCGGAGGGATCCCGGGAAGGGTTTGCCCGTTAGGCACAGTCATAGGCAGAAGGTGGGCACAGGCTGGTGTCCCAACAGTGCCCTACATGTGGCCCTGGATGCACCGCCCGAGTGTCTATGCCCGTGTGACCAGGCTTATCTCCCCTTTCCTCCTTTCTTCCCGTTTATGGCGTCTCCCCTGAGCTGGAGTGCTGTCTGAGAAGCCAGAGGCTGGTGGCTGCTCTGTCATGAATAACCCATAGATCAGGTGACTCAGCCTGCCATCAGAAGCCATTGAGATGGTAAATTAGCCTGTTGTTGGAGGAGGTTTGTGGTGGCCTGAATAGCCTGAGTCAGGAATCTGTCCGTGCAAGTCCTGTAGGTACATTTCTCCCTCCCTCCATTTCTCTCTCCCTCCCTCCCTCCTTCCCTCTCTCTCTTTCTTTTTCCGTTTTTTTGAAATAGGGTCGCACTTTGTAGTTCAGGCTGGCCCTGAACTCACTGTATAGCCTAGGCTAGCCTCAAAGTCCTCCTGCCTCTGCCTCCCAAGTGCTGGGATTGTAGGCTTGAGCCACCACACCTGGCATTGTGGTATGTGGTTATCAGTGTTGGGTTTACAGGTGTGAGTCACCATGCCTGGCATTGTTGTATGTGGTTACAGGGGATCGAACCCAGGACTTTGTGCTTGCTAGGCAGGCACCAGAACCACTGAGCTAAATCTCTGGCCTTATAGGTACATTTCTGAAACTGTGCTCGAGGTCTCACAGGAGTAAAGGCTGGACTGGTGTGGAGCCCTTTGCCCACCGTGCACTTCACGCCAAGTGCTCTATCTGCAGAGTAAAGTGCTCCCACAGCAGCCCTGTGGTGGGTACTCACCTGACCCATATTTCCCCAAAAAGCAGGGATGCAGGTGGCCCACGGCCAGCCACCTGTGCAGCCCTCCCACCAGCCGAGCTGTGGCCATCTCCCCGCACACTACGCCTGGCCACTGTCACCTGTCCATATCTCAGTGGGTGACTTGGGGGCACATGCGAGCCCTGCTGGCACCCCTCAGCCAACCAAGCGACGGTCTGAACTGCATCGGCCCGTGACACAGTGAGCGTGTTGTGGGTGAGAGGTGGAGAGCGCAGGGAGGGAGCACAGTTGTTATAGTGGGTACACCCATGTGCTGCCCTGGGGCGCAGCTTTCACTGACTCTCATGCTCTGAACCCAGAAATAACCATTTCTCATATCTTCTGCCTTAAAGTAGATTGTGCCTAGAGGAAAAAGCAGTTTGTAGACTTTTAAAAAAAGATTTATTTTTTTAGCCATGAAGTACATGTGCTGTTCAAGGTGTGTGTGTGTGTGTGTGTGTGTGTGTGTGTGTGTGTGTGTGTGCTTGCACTTACACACATACTATAGAGCAGGTGTTGGGCAATTCTATTTTAACATGAGCAAAGCCACCAAAGAATTTGCTCTAGAAATCCTGCTTAAATTTGTCCCAGTCTTAAGCTGCGTTTTGCCCATTTGCCACTGAGGTTCTCAGCCAAGTCTAACCAGGTTCGGTCCATTTGGCTTCCTGGCGCTGCTCCTTCTGGCCAGTCTGCGCGTTAGCATCCGCCTGCCCACGTAGTCAAGCCCAGGCCACCAGAGCCTGAGCCCGTTCCCCAGAGCCGCCCAGGGCTGTGATCTGAGCATCTGAACAGCACTCCTGTTCCATCAGAGGAGCGCTCTGATAGCTATACCCAGTCTCTGAAAAGCATGTGTGTACCACAGGCTGGCTTCCAGCGGCCTCCTGCAGACGGAGGGCTGTGCGGTGGCCTGTCTGCGCGCCGAGATCAGGCCCAGTGCTCACCGCAGAGCCCCTTCAGGTCCCCATGAGGAAGTTGAAGGGTCTGTGCTGGAAGCCTGGAGAGGATACCCAAGGATGATGTTGGCGAAGACCAGCTCCCCCCAGAAGCAGAAACTGGTGCCCTTCTTCCTTCTGTTCCATCGGGCTGCGAGCCTGGCGTCAGTGCCATGCACCAGGGCAGGCCCTCCCTCTTCAGTAAGTCCGCCATGCAGACATACCCAGAGCTGTGCCAGGCCAGTGTGGTGCTTGTTATTCATTCGACATCACAGCCAGCTAGCACACCTGTCAAGGCCGCCTTACCTGTCTCTTGCCTCAGAGTCAGGAGCCTTCTGACCTCAGGAGCCCAGTGCAGCCCCAGCTGCCCACAGAGCTGTCCATGGCACATGCTGTTCGGCCCTCAGCCCCACCGGAGGCTGAGTCAGGGGCCCTGAGTCTCAACTGTCACTGGGAAGCCCCTTGAATTTGGCATTCTTGGGGATACAGGAAGGAAAACTGTTTAAAAGTTTTCCCCATCCCCCCCACCCCCCCACCCCCCAAGCATCAGGTTTGGTTATCAAGATGGCAGGAAGCATCATGGCACACATTTGGTAATCCCAGCATTCTGAGCAATTGGAGGAGAGAGTCACAGGTTCAAGTTCAGCCTGGGCCGCTTAACAAGGAGCTTAACAAGCCTCTGTCTCAGGAGAAGCAGGCCCTAAGTTCGGTCACCTGGAAAGAGCAGGCCGTGTCCCTGTCTGAGGAGTGTTCCACACCAGCCAGTATTTGATTACTTCTCCAGGTGAATGCATTTGCCTAGCGAGCCTCCCCTGCTGTCTGCTCAAGCAGGTGGAGCCACGTGCCCTTAGATCTCACAGCAGGTCCTCCAAGCCCTGAGGCCTACAGCGGAAACATAGAGGTGGCCTCTGGGTTGTGAGAAGAACAGCTCTTGGAGTTGTCCTCAGAAGGCTTCCACTGACTCAAGAACCCGATGCAAGGGAAGCAGCCAGCATCCTTCATGAGTTTCCAGAAGTTATTCTGAAACTTCAGGCCGACAAAGGCGTAGAGCATGGGGTTAAGGCAGACACGCAGGTACGAGATGGCCTCGGTCACGACAATGGCATAGTCAAAGCTGGTCATGGCATAGTACTCCCAGTTGGAGCTGCGGATGAGCTTGACGAGGTTGAAGGGCATCTGGGTCAGCAGGAACACAACTACCACCAGGATGATGATCTTCAGAGATTTGTGCTTCTGGAAGCCTCGGGAGAGCAGGATGGTCCGGATGATGACTGGGTAGCAGAACATCATGGTGAGCAGGGGCAGGAAGAAACCCAGAGTTATCTGGGTGGCCAGGATCACCCTGAAAATCTTGTCATCCGGGAAGTCACAGACAAACCTGTCGATGTGGTAGACCTCGCTATAGATAATCTGCGGCAGGGACAGCAGCAGGGAGACCACCCAGGCACCACCCAAGATGCCCTTGCCCCAGGCCATACGTGTGGCCCGACGGTTGTAGGCCTTGATGGCCTGGACCACAGCAATGAGCCGGTCCACGGTGATGCAGGTGAGCGTGAGCATGGACACGTAGAAGTTAATGGTGTAAATCCCCTGCAGGATCTTGCATATAGCCCTACCGAACACCCACTGGTGGGAGCCTGCATAGGCCCAGAAGGGCAGCGTGCAGACGAACACCAGGTCAGCCAGGGGCAGGTTCACCAGGAACATGTCCGTCGTGCTTCGCACCTTCTGGTAGACGAGGTAGATGAGTAGCACCAGCGCGTTCCCCAGCAGACCGAGGGTGAACACCACCCCATACACGCAGGGCATGAAGACCTCGCGGAACTGCTGGAAGCGCATGTGTACCTCGGGGCTCTCATCCTCAGAGCTGTTGAAGGGGAAGTAGTAGTCAGGCTGTGCCATGGCTCCCGGGCTGCTGCTCACCTGTGAGCAAAAGCCTAGAATTATACCTGGGGCAAAGGATGACACTCCCTGCCTCCACTGTCCCAGCAACTACCTGCTCAGGGGACACGGCTCAGGCAGGATGTGGCCCTGAGATCCATTAGCCAGGTGCCCTTCATCCTCGTCCACCTCATGCGCAGCTCCTTCAGGGAGTCACCCTGCCGATTGTACACACAGCCCATCAGGGCCTGTGCACAGTTGCTCTGGAAGCAAACCATGCTGTGTGCCCCGTGGCGCTGTGATGGCAGGCCTGTGGCGTCTGCCCGGGCCTCTTGCCAGTGCCCACGCACCCTTTGCCCCTTTCATTAGTCAGGTCAGAAAGCTGACGCTCACAGGGCCATCCTGCCAAGGAGACTCTGACGGCCACGCATGCTGGCGTGACAAGGACTTTGCCGTCTGAGGGGACAGTCCTCGCTGTTTACTCTTCGCTCTGCTGCATGGAGGAGAGACAGTGTGTAGAAAAGCCTGAGGCTGCCTGGTGCGCTGGCTGAGCTGGCTCCTGTCAAATTGTCCCGCTGTCCATCACAGCTGGGCATCCGTCCACCACGAGAACCTTATCCTGAAGACAGCCTTTCCTGCCCCCCAGCTTCCTGGCACTCTGGGATTGGGGTCTGTGTGTCCAGAGGAAGAGCCCTGAAATCGACCCCTGGAGGGCCGGTGACTGAGCAGGCTGGTGGCAGAGGCCGTACAGCTGCCTTTCCTGCCCAAGGCTGGCACTCCCTCCAACTTTCTCTGCCCTCTGACTCTGGCAGGGACCACGGACAGGACATGGCTGGGTGCAGCCCTAGGCAGGGAGCTCTGCACCCTGGACGTATGTGAAGGAGATGGCTTTGGGCAGAAGCCAGATGTGGGCATGTGAACATGAGACCACCCTGCTTCCTGATCCACTCAGGGACACTTCCTTCCCCAGAATGTGTCTGACACTTCTGTGGCCCTCATCTTCTCTGGGGTTCGACTCCCCCAGCAGAAAGGGACTTCGCCTCAGCATGAGACTTGGTAAGCCATCCCACACAGGGCCACAGTTAGCTGTCAGGCGATCGGCGAGCTGAGGCCCAGGCCCACAGGCTCACCAGCACCTCGATTAAGTCGGTCAGATGGTGGTGGTGACATGGATGTGGGTTGCTTCACACAGGGACAGAAACTGTTTTCCCATCATTTAAAATAAGGACCAGCCAGCCAGCTGCTTTCCTGGAGGCCTGTCTGGCAGGCTGGCTGTCGCCGCCTGGCTCACTGTCGCCCCCTCTTGGCACACCTGTGCAGCAAGCAGTAGGCTGTAGTGTCACTGTTCAGTGCAGATGGCGTGTTCAAAATCGGTACTCCTTACAGAAAAAGTTAAAACAATCGTTTCTTCATCTTCTCTAATCGAAACCCTAGGTGAGTTTATGAAATGTTTTAAAGGTAATGCATACAACTTTGGAAATATGTCTGATAATAAATAATAACTATAATTCAGACATAAAACAATACGAACAGATTGCGTGAGACGCACTTTCAGTTATTTTGAGAAACGCAGCACATTTACATTGCTCAGAAGAGTGTGACGCAGATACAGAGAACAAACGTGAGTACAGTCATTGCTGACACTGGCTCTGAACCGCTTGTCAGCTGCCCCCTTGGTACTGAGCACTGTACCCCTTTTTTAAGACAGAATTTCATTAAGTCTCTTAAGTTTCCAAGGCTGGACTCAGACTTGTGATTCTTCCATCTCAGCCTCCAAGGAGCTGCGATTATAGCCATGCATCACCACACCTGGCTTAACTTTTTAATCATAAACCCCTCTGAGAATCTCATAGAAATTTGCAGGCATTTCCTCGGAAATAACCTACTCACACTTATAATTGTAGGAGTTTGTGAAACCCCTCTCCTATAGACACTTAAGAACCTATGATAAACTTTATAATTTTAACTATATTCCTAGGTCACAGAAAAGTGACCACACTTCTTCAGCAGTCGACTCTGGCTGGCAGAATTTTGAGAGATTTATTCCTCTCTGCCTTTGTCTTTCTGTAGTTTTTGCAGTAACGCATTGATTCATACTAAGAAAAAGAACAAACAGTGATCTGAGACAGGGCAGCTCACTTTACAGAACAAGAGAGAGGAAAGCAGAAGATTCGGTGCCAACCCTGGGCAGCGGAGGATCCCCCTCCCCTCAGGGTGGCGTGGTGACTTTCTGACGAGGTAGCGCACCTGAGTCCCACCAGCTCTGCGGGCCCCGGCCCAGCGGAGCTGCAGCCGCCTCGGGGCTCGGTCCTCCCTGTCGTCTGTTCACCAGGACCCGCGAGACGAGTGACTCACCACAGAGATGCCCCCGAGAGCTTGGAGACAGCGGCTCACGACGCAGGCTGTCCCTGCTGCTCTGATGTGGTCTGTGCTTCCGCAGAGGACTTAAGAGCCCTTGATGCTGAGCAGGGACCCACCCCTTCCCTCCCTCGTGTCAGCCTGAGGCGCAGCCCTGACAGCTCTGTGCCTTCCTCCTGACCTGGCCTTGCTCCCTTCCTGCCCAGAGGGCTTTGTGACCTGAAGGGAAGCAGAGAGGAGATGTGGGCCCAACTGTCCCCTGAGGACACTGCTGTCTGTTCCTTCAGATTATTTCATGCGCTTGTCACACACCTGTAGGACAGTCTGGGCTCCGTGGCTGTGTGCCTGGGTGACCCCACATGCGAGACAGCTGTCAGTGTCCCCGTCAGGCCTCCCCACAGCCCTGCAGACGGCGGTTATCATCCCCGTTTCACAGACCAAAGCACTGGGGACCTGAGCTGAAGTCACAGCCCCTGTGCCAGACCAGGTGCCGGGCGGCTTATGGGTGACAGCTCTGCCCCCCAAGCCAGGTTACTCAGCCCTCGGGCTGCACGAGCCTGCTGGGACAGAGGCAGAGGAGGGGCACTGTGTACTTGAAAAAGCAGCACCTCTGCCACAGCATGAGGCCTCTTAGAAGCTTTTGTGCCACCAAATTCAAGGAGCCCTGTCCCTGAGCTGGGGGCTGACATTTTATTTCCAGCGCCTTCTGCTGCCTGCCAGTGTCATTTTGCTTACACCAAGCCTTCCAAAGCACTACCAAGAGCACTCAGGGGTGCGTGCTGCACCCTCCTGGCCTTGGCTTCCCTGAAATATTCAAACATTTTCCAGATACAACTGGGGGAGGAGAAAGTGGAAGTGGCAGAGTCATAGCTGCGGACCCAGCGGGGTCAGACTCTGCTGGCCTCCGCCTTTGCCTTCTGCAGACCCAGGCATCTGGCCCAAGCCAGTGCTGCTGGGATGTCACTTCCAGGCTGCAGGGGCATGGCCTTTACTGCTGTTGGGGACAGAGGGCTCATGTACAGCCTGGGGGGTAGTGACAGGCTGTGGAGGTGACTCAATGGCCAGTGGTCCACAGAGTGGTGACCCACGCACCCCCACCGGCAGTCAGGAGAACGGGCCACACCGTTTGTCCCGTGGCTTCAGAAGTCAGAGGACTCAGGGTTCCTCACTCAGAGGAAGAACTAGGAATTTAATAGCAATTTTATAGTGAGATACAATTAGTATAAATAATAGTAAAAGTAATAGAAAAATAGGGTACCCCCCACATGCACATCCCAGTGCTAGGGTGGTGCAGGGCCTGGCTCTGCCAAGCCCTCCAGGATGTGCCCACCGCAGCTCTGTGCCCTGGCAGATGTGCCCTGGACAGCCCGTTCGGTGACAGCATGCGACCTGTCGCAGTGCAGTCTGGAGCCAGATACTTACTTTCGTTTGCTCCTGATGAGTACAAGTGTAGCTGCCTGGGGTTCATGCCTGCTGTGTTATGTGGTGCTAGTATGGGGCAGCAAGTGTCCAAGTAAGCAAAATAACCCAGATGGGAAGTATTGCAGCTCCCAGCCTGCTAGACAGCCGAAACCCGAGTTCTCGCCGACAAGACTGGGCACTGCTCTCCGTGTCTGGAGCCTCTCAAGAAGCTCCTGTCCATGTGAGCTGTCAGGGAGGGGCACAGCCTTGCTTGGCCGTGTTCTCAGGCTGAACCCTGGGAGCCTTCTCTCCCTTGGTACACTGTCGATGTGTTGAATTTTGTTCTCTGGCATCCGCCAGTCTTCTTGCTCAGGTGGATGGACAGCTCACCAAAGATGTAGGGTCCTGTGGAAAAGTCCTCTCAACCTCTGGGTCCCCACTGACCGTGAAGGACCAGGGTCAGACTATTGGCTGTTCTCTTAGTCCAGTTACATTTCTAGTTCTGATCTCTAAACTTGAGTTGCTGAAGAGAACATCAGTGACATTAGCATTGCAGTGGGACCAGTGAGCTGGACTGTTATAATTTTACCTCGATATCCAGCACTTTGAAATATAAAGTATAAAGGACTGTTATTTTTTATCAACCATAGTTATTGTGGTAGTTGAATTCCTGTAATATTAACAGACAACAAAATAGCTTCAGAGAGTAAACTTGAGGTCAGTAGCCACCATTATATTTTAGCATGAAAATCATGATGACTTATCTTTGTAACACACTTAAATGTCCATTTAGTGTCGAATAGTCTTTTAGTCAAACACTTTGATCTGATCACAGGACATGAAATGACACAAAGCTCTCACCTAATTTGTTACCCTTTAATAGATGCCATCTACAGTGAACATACTGGCCTATAAATGTACCGTGCAAGTCTGTAATGTCCGGCCTCTAATTGCAGTGTGTGGTGTTGGACTGTCTGATGCCTGAGCATCTCTAAATCTAGTTGCACATATAGCATCTGTATCAGATAAAACCTGTTATTTAGCTGGTGATCGTGTGCAGGCTTGGCACATACCACTTACCACAAGTGGAGCCCAAGAGAAAGGCAGATACTTGTGTCCAAAGAGTTATTACCAGAAACAGTATCTTAGAAGACATGTACACCCGGAAGGCAGGAATGCGTTTAGTATACCACGAAGTTGGCAATGATAAGTATCATAGTTACACGAAACCTTCTTTCCCTTAATGTAGTTTTGTACCAAGAACATCTTTTAATAAAACCTTAATGTTCTCCCACAGAAAGCTTAGCCCTTTCCAGGCCCAGACAGTGGCTGCTGTGTTACCTGACACCCACAGGTTAAGGGGGGAAGGTTTCTTTGGTGCAGTTTGTGGAGGTTTCAGTCTGTAATCAGCTGGCTGTGAGGCAGGGTGGGTGGCAAATAGGCGTCGCCGAAGAGAAATGACACGGCGTGCAGGAAGCAGCCAAAGCGACAGGAGACTGACTCTTTCTGCCCCCTTATCTCATTCAGACCATTTCAGGGGCGCACTCACACCCTTCGTCCTGTGCCCTCGAGCCCAGCCCCACCCTGAGTCAGCACCCCCCTGGATGAGCCACCTCTGACCAGGTGTGAGGCGATGGGGGACATCCAGACACAGCCGTCTAGTTTCGGTGATGTTGGCTGCTGTACCATCAAGGGCCAGCATCTGGCTGTGGCCAGGCACTTCAGCCCAGGCCTGAGGAGGAGGCAGGCGTGGAGGACTTGCCCGAGCGACTGTGCGGCAGGAATGTCCCACTGCTGAGAAGGCAGCAGTGCAGCAGCACTGCGAGGTAGGGCCTGGCCGCTCTGCAGCCCGCCGTGCCCTGCCTGCCTGCTGTGGCCTGCTCACCCACTTCTCCAGGGAGGTGGTGACGGCGCCAGGAGAGAGGGCCTCTGGGAGAGAGGGCCTCCGTCAGAGCTCGCCTCCGTCACAGCTCCTGGCCTGGGGCTCCTGCCTTGGGGTGCGGTGTGCACGGCGCTTTGGGGGCTGCTCTCCGGAGCTTCCCCAGGGGTGTGGGCTGGCCACCGGCAGGCAGCCCGCTTTCCCTCCCCCACGGTCTGTCCAGCTGCCCGAGGAGGGCTCTCGTGAGTTCCCTCCCTCGCCTGGGTGCTGCTGCCGGGCAGCGTGTGCTCCGGCGTGGAGGCGCCTTCATGGCCAGAGCCGGAGTGCAGTGCTGTGGCCCGCAGGAGAGCAGTGGCGGCTCCTGGCATGATTCTGCGGTGTATAGCCCGGCTGTCCCTTCCCAGGCCATCTGCAGCATCTGGATAGAGGGTGGCTGTGGTCTCCAGTAGAAACCCGGGGTTGGTGGGGAACCCCAGGCCCTGCCCACAAAGTCTCTGTACTCTGACCCGTGTTTCCCATGCCCCACATGGATGCCTGGCAGAGCCTAGGAAGGGGCACCCCTCCCCTGCAGGCCCAGTGCCGGGCGGCTGAGGTGCACACGCATCACCCCCACCTGTACTGGACCATGGGCACTTGGTCAGCCCCGTGCTTTTCCCAGGTGCTGGTCTGAGGGTGGGTGGTCTTCTGGGCTGCAGAGCTCCCCAGCTTGACCCAGCTGCCAGCCCCACAGCACAGCCTGGCACAGGGAGTGTGTCTGGGAACAGTCCCTTGGGGCTGGCGCTCCTCCCCAGCGGACATGGCGGGCCTGAGCAGCTGCCTTGGACAGGTCAGCACCCTGACCCCACCGAGGTGGTGTGATGCGTGCTTCAGCCCGGTCCTCCCAGTGTAGGTTCAGGACGATCCCCCACGTGAGCGCAGCCGCAGGCTGGAGGCACCGTGAGGTTTCCTGTCACACTGCATGTAACACATGAGCAGCCATGTCTCTTCTGCTCTTGCTTGTCCCTGTTTCTCTCGCCTCGTGGTGTCCTGGCCAGCTGCAGGTCCTGCGGGGCTCGCCAGGCCGAGTTCTGGGAGGCATGTGCAGGTCTGTCAGGGTCTGTTCTGTGTGCCCTGCGAGACAGCGCAAGGTTTGGGCCCGCGCTGCCCCCTGTATCAGCTCCGTGGTCTTTGCTGCCCCCACGGGTAGCAGAGGGGGACTGTGCATAAACCACAATGCACTCAGATGTATTTGGCCGAGTTGAATCACAATACACTTTTATAATTTTTAGGGTTCCAATTATAAATAAAACTGGTCAGAATGTTTCGTAGGTCACTTCACAGGCATGTGCCAGTGTGCCTGGCCCCAGGACTTTCATTTTTAATGCCTCAGTTAGCATGCATCAGATAACAGTGCTGGCCAGATGTCCTGGAGAGGTCTGGACAGGGCAGGCGGTCCTCCGGGGATTGGAGCTGTGCCTATTCTTTAATACCTGCTTTTGTTTAAAGCTGTTTTAAACTCAAGGTTAGCTGGGAATGTCTTGTTCTATCAGTGAACTTATTTGTTCTATAAAAACCAATCTGTCCTGTGCTATCAAACCAGTTATCATGACTTTTTTTTTTTTTGAGACAGGGTCTCACTTTGTAGTTCAGGCTGGCCCTGAACTCAGCCTCAAACTCACATCACAGCAATCCTCCTGCCTCTGCCTCCCGAGTGCTGGGATTACAGGTGTGAGTCACCACACCTGGCATTGTGATATGTGGTTACTGGGGATCAACCTCAGGACCTTGCACTTGTGAGGCAGACACCAGAATCACTGAGCTAAATCCTTAGCCCAGTTAATGTCACTTTTAAGGGGGATGGAAATAAGAAAAGTTAATCTGTAGTTCTGCTTAAAGGCTGAAAGTCAGGTAAACTTGGACTAAACTTTTATCTACATTTATTTTTTAAAGAGTTTTAGGATTAAATCTAGATCAGTTTTTAATGTGGCGCAGAGATAAGTGAAGGTTGGCTCCACTCTGGAAGGGTCCCAGAGAAGGGAAACTCACCATTTTGGAAGCTTGGTTTTGAAATCCAGCATCTACAGAGGAGAAAATTGCCTTGAACCAAACACTATTGGAAATGATGTTACCTTTCAGGGCCAGGACATTGAAGAAAGGACAGGACCGGACGCTGAGCATGGCACAGTGCTAAATCTCAACCATCTCGGTGCAGAAATACTATTAAGATTAAGAGCTTTTCCAGAGTGGATCTCTAATCTTTAGCAAAACATGTCTCCAGGGGCAACAGCTATGATTCACTGTAACTTCATTGCCAAGCAGAAAATTAAATCAGTAATCAAAGAACCCAAGTGGTTGGGGTTTTTAACCCCTTGAAAGAGAATGAGATAGAAAATGGAAGTGTTAATCAGGTTCCTAGGTTAAAATACAAGTGTCTGTCTTTTGTGTGTCCGTATAAGCTCAGGGGTCTCGTAATCTCACTGTATC
This sequence comes from Petromus typicus, assembly GCA_004026965.1. Taxonomy (NCBI): domain Eukaryota; kingdom Metazoa; phylum Chordata; class Mammalia; order Rodentia; family Petromuridae; genus Petromus; species Petromus typicus. The sequence goes on from PVIR01006045.1 coordinate 60,338, forward strand.
CTGCCTTCCAGTGGCAACAAAAACTTGTAATCCCAGGAATGCCCTTAAGTGATTCAGTGTCTTGAGCTGTGGGAGGGAAAGAATTATTATCATTCTTTTTTATCCCAGTCTTCAAGTGCTTTTAGATATGACAAGGCCTAAATATTTTACCTCAGGGCTGCAAAGTTGTGCCTTAGTTCTAGAAGTCTTCTAAGCCCCGTCTGCTAGAAAATTCGTCAGGAAGCTGGGGGTTTAACTGAGTGGTACTGCACCGACCTCGAAGATACAAGGGCCCGAGTTCAATCCCTGGTACTGCAAAAAAAAAAAAAAGCAGCACAGCACAAGTGCCCTGGCTAGAGAGCACACGACAGTGTGCCTTCTACATAGACTGGGGCTTGAGAACTATGGGACTTGCTCCTGTCAGTCCATTCGGGAGCTCAGGACGGCCTCCTGTTTCACATAATCACTGAAGTGCTTAGTTCTCATTCTTCCTCTTTCTTACTGGCAGAGACATACTGTACAATAAGACGCGCTCGTCTTGCCTCCATTTCTTCCCCCAGAATGTTCTGTTTTACAGCTGTGACAGTTTGTGCTGCTGGGCTCCTGCCCAGTGTATCAAAATGGTTTATGACTGAACCTTGCGTGACTGCTCCGGAAGGTTCTGCTAAGCCCCGCCCTCTGCTCCAGGGAGCGCGCTCCCTACCCTGTAGCTCCCCATATAAGGAGCCTCTTACTTCATTTTTTTTTTTTTTTAAGGTTTTCCGAGCTTTGTGCCTCAGGCTGGCCCTCAGCTCAGCCTCCAACTCACATCACAGCAATCCTCCTGCCTCTGCCTCCCGAGTGCTGGGATGACAGGCGTGAGCCACCACACCCAGCACTGTGGTATGTGGTACTGGTTGCTGCTGGGCGTGAGTCTCCACGCCCAGTATGGTATGTGGTTACTGGGGATCAAACCCAGGTCCTTGCACTTGCAAGACAGGCGCCAGAACCACTGAGCTAACTCCCCGGCCCCAGAGACTCTTACTTCTGATACAGTGCTTGATTCCTCCGAGCCCACTGCAGGCTTGCTGGCCTAAGAAAGGGCTTCAGTTGACCATCAGCCTTCCAAGTCTTCCAATCACAAGTCCTGTGACCAGAGCCGCCACACTGCCTTGGAGCTGCTTTCAGGTGCTACAACCGCTAGTGCAGCTGTCTGCTCTGCTGCAACACTAGACCTCAAGAGTGCGTGCCTCAAAATGTCCTCCATTTCAGTCTCTTGTCTGGTTGGCAGGCCAATGGGGCTCTTGGTAGGGAGGGACTGCTTGATCAATAGGAAGCCGGCTGCCCATCTCCTGACCGCCTAGACCTATCTGTCCTTCTGCTCCTTTAAGATCCATTTTAAAATCACTCAGTGTCTGAAACTCCCAGTTAAACAGAGGTCCGCTGCTGAGCAGCCAGCGTTCGTGTTAGCAGGGCCACATCTGTCAGTTCTCTGCACACTCAAGAAGAGAACGGCTAAGGTCCTCTTACTCTAGTTAGCCTGTGAAATGCAAGTGCGAGTTTCTAGCTGATTGCTCTTTTCCTGTGTAAGACAAAGCAGTTGTTACCTTAGCCTGACTTCCAGAAGGACAGTCTGACACAAGAGATTCTAAAATCAACTCCCAATGAGTTGGAGAAAAGTTTATGGGGAGTTTCTAACTCATTAGCAGACAGGAAAAATCCAAGTAAAAGTTTAAGGGCTGGAGATTTTGTTCAGTGGCACCATACCTGCCTTGCAAGTGCAGGGTAATGAGTTCAATCCCCAGTACTGCCAAAAAATAAATAAGTAAAAAAGTTTAAGTCACCTAAACACCCCCCCAAAAATCACAACATAGCATTTAAAAGTCTGTATTCAGTTTTGGAGTCCACAACCTATTAGTGAAGGTATTTTCCTCCCCTATCCACATAAATGGTGAAGACCAGACCTTGGAGGGGACAGAGAAAAGACTAGGGTAGCTTTAACAGTCTTTTCTTTTTCTGATTTTACATGCAGAGCTTTACTGCTACAACAAAATATCTCCAAAGAATTCCTAGGGCTGTAAATAGCAGAACAGGAAGTGGAAGCGCACCTGGAGCTTGTTGGAGGCAAGCTAAATTTTACTGTCAGCACGCTGACCTGAATTGCTTTAAGAGATCAGTGCTTGAACACAGGCCAGGAGGAGAGGAGGCACGCAGTGACGGGGAAGGGCTGCGTGCGAGGCGGGGAAGCAGCACCAGGGTCTGCTTACAACCATTTTCTGTTCCGAGTAACAGAAGTTGACATCAGTCTCGGCATATTTACACGAGGGGCCTCATTTCATGCGGAACGCAGGAAGGCAGCCCCTAGAGAAAGTTATCTGGACAAACGCAGGGTCCCCAGGGAGGAGAGGGATGGGCTGTCCTGCTCCTGAGGCCTGCTGCTCAGTGCACGGTGAGGAGAGTATAAAGAGGGAGGGAAAGATCAGCAGTGAGGCGGAGGAAGGAGGTTCTTCCAAGTCCATGCTGAGTTACTGAGGCAGCTCGCTCCCGAGTCATCGGTCTCAGCCTGAAAAGGCGAGAGTGGGAATCTCAAGAGATATGGCTGCCTCCTCACTAGTGGATCAGACTGGGAAGGAGACCGTGGCACAAGGAGCCCACGCTTCCTCTAGAGCGGAGAAGGCCTGACCCACAGCATCTTAGTGAAGCCTGGCCACCACGTCTGAAGAATGGCACTGACCTGCTGCTGTATTTTAACTGGTGGATAGGGTCCCATTATTTTTAATAGGTGTGTATATTTCTTACATATAAACTAGGTGTTATAAAAAGATCCATTCTTTTTTGTTTTTTCTTTTTTTGAGATGGCCTCGCTTTATAGTTAGGCTAGCCCCCGAGCTCAGTCTCAAACTCACAGCAATCCTCCTGCCTCTGCTTCCCGAGTGCTGGGATTATAGGCGGGAGCCACCACGCCTGGCACTGTGGTATATGGTGCTGATTGCTGATGGGCATGAGCCACCGTGCCCAGCATTGTTGTATGTGGTTACCCGGAATCAAATCCGGGTCCTTGCGCTTGCAAGGCAGGCGGTGGAGCCACTGAGCTAAACCCTCCCAACCACCCAAAAGATCCATTCTGTAGCATTTTCTAAGTTGAAGTTACCATTAAAGTCTGCTAGATGGCGCTCTAACACTACCGTTTTCCTGCTGCTGTCTAACAAGAGTGCCACTCCAGGAACTAAGTCCAAATGCAACATACAACATGGCAATAAAATTAATTTTAACAAAGGACAATTCATGATAGTAGAAACAAGAAATCTTCAAAAATTAAAAACATGCCACCTAAATTTTAAGACAATTTTAAAACAAAAGCCAAAATCTATTAAATAAAGGCTAAAATTTATGAAACAAAAAGAATCTTAAAAGACAGCAACCAGAATTTATGAAACAAAAAGTTAGACTCTATGAAGCAAAAGTACTCCAGAAAGTTAGAACCTACAAAACAAAAGCAAACTCTTACCTTCCATGCCTGATCCCTGTGGAAGACCTTCCAATGGTCGGAGCAGCAAGCATCCAGGTAAGCGAAGTACTCCTGACAAGGGAGCTGTTACAGGGCCGCCATAGTGGAGTCCACAGGGCGGGGCCGCCGAAACCCGCTTCATCTTCCGTGAAGTCCAAGGATGGATTCTAGGAACAACGGAAGTTCTGAGTCAGAAAACTTACTGGAAGAAAGGTAGCTTCTGTCTAACAGACAGAAGGGGGACCACGGAGGGGTTGCCCGCCCACGCTGCTTCTCAAAGTTGTTTTTTATGGGGCAAAGCTACACGGGGAGGCGGGTTCCAAGTTCGGACAAAACTACAAGATCCAGGGGAAAGTCGCACGGTGGGCACGCAGTGGGACAAAGCCACGACGAGTAGGATTATAAGTACGGCTGCCCAGGTTGTTGGGACTAAACGGGATGAGGTGGGAAGCTTGTCGCTCAGCAAGCAGATGTGGCTGTCCCGAATGTGTGGGCCGGCCAGGGTGATCTGGGCCCAGCAAGTGACTGCGGTGTGCTCGGAGCATCAGGCGCTGCTGTCTACCCCTCGGGACCACATGAGTATTGTAGTGTCTCTTCTTATTGTTAACTTTCAGTGCGTGTGCTGCAGTTGTTTTCTGCGCTGTGGGCCAGTGTGTTCTAACTTAGTATTGCCCACCCGACCTGACGACCCCCCCTGTTCCCCGGGGACCGGGACAAAGGGCCCGAGGAGCCCAGGTCTGGGCAGGTGCGTCTTCACTGTGAGGAGCAGGCGAGACGGGGATGGGACCGCGGCAGCCTGCAGGACCAACTGCAGTCGTGGCGCGGACGGCGAGCGTTGATGGGTGACCCGGCTGTACTGCAGGACCTGCCAGAGACCCCACAGCCACGCCGAGCCAGGGTGGGGGGTCGGGTCTGCATCGCCGCGTCTCATCTCCGCGTCATTCTTCCTTGGCTCAAAGAGGACAGGCGTTTGGGACAGGAGAACACTCAGGCTGTAACGCAGTGTGGATGTCCAGCGAGGGGAGGGACTGGTGGGCACAGCCACACCCAGAGCGCCAGGGAGCTGCTGCCCGTGTGTGCGCGGGAGCCCCGGGATGGAAACCCAGCAGGAAGTGGTGGCAGCCTGAGCCCCGGAAGCCACGTACGCAGTGGTGGCCACCATGGCCACGGAGCAGGGGAAGAGAGAGGTTGCTGTGGGCTCCTTTTCTGAGAAAACCCATCCAAAGAGAGCAAAGAGAAAGGAAAGGGCTGTGGTAGGAGAGCGGCGCCCTCTAGTGGTGGGCAGGTGTCGCCTGTTGTCCTCAGATGGCTTCTGACAGCTGGGTGGACACCTCTGGCTCAGCCCGGTGAGGCATTTCACCTGGCTGCCCACATGTGCACAGCGGTAGGTGACGTGTGATCAAATACAGCATGTTCAGACTTTAAAAGTTATTACAGTGAATGGCAGAGTCCCCTGGAAACACTCCCCTTTCCTCCAGACACACTCCTCTGTCCTGGCCACTTCCTGCAGCAGCTCTGCAGTCCTCTAGTGGGGTCTCTGGATGGACTGCCTTAGCTGCTCCAGTGTACCGAATGAATTTAAAACATTGACCTTCTGTGGTCATTTTGGTGTTGCGGAGGAGCCAGAAGTGACACGGTGCCAGATCCCAGCAGATGAGGACGGGCTCATGTTTTCACGAGCTGCCTTGCCCTCCGAGGTTCTCAAGGCCACGGCCACTGAAGTTTATCACACCTCAGCTCGTCAGACACAGGAGAGCACGCCAGAGCTGCTTCCGAAGGCGGCCAGGACGGTGGGCAGAGCGTGCTCCGCGCAGGGAGGGTTCTGAGGCGTCCATGGCAACGGCCTTTTTAACATCCACTGTGTGTCTCCGTCACTCCTCGTGCACAATGGCGAGACAAGCTCTTCCCGGAACGGTGCTCGCCATGCCACGCGACACCAGGCGACGCGCCTTCGCACTCGTGCCTCCTGTTGTGTTCACCTCCTTACTGTGTTGCTCAGAACCTGCTAACCTGACTCAGCCGCTCACGGAACACAGTCCAGACCGACTGCAAAGCATACTGCGCTGCTGACTGTTGCCATGGGCACCACACCCCGCCCCCTGTGCCCTGTGCTGGGCACTGGCAGTCCCGTGTGGTCAGAGAGGGTGTGTCAGAGCCTCGTCCGGGCTAGGTCCCCGCTGCTGGCCAGCCGCGTGCGCATGCCGCTGTGTGCTGAGACCCGCCCCTCGGGGGCCCGGCCACGTGAGCACAGAGGCAGCGGCCGGAGGACAGGACCAGTTCGCGGCAGTCAGTGGGGCCCGGGATGGAGGCCGTGCTGGGCAGACGGCGTGGGACACATAGACCTCACGCCTGGGGACTCCTGGAGCGAGCCCTGCAGGGTGGTTGGGAAAGGACTGGATACATTGTGGGAGAAGCCATTCAAGGGGAGGTCTTCCTCATGCCCGCCTCCCAAGGGGGACCAGTTTGTCGTCCTTGGTGGAGCTGGGGGCTGTCAGGGCTGGTCAGGCCCTGGGTCCCCAAGATCGAATCAGCTGCAGTCCAGGCCAAACAGAGAGCACCAAGTGATCCAGCCCTGCTGTCGCTGGTCCCCGGGGAGCATGGGGCTGTGGTCTGCAGACATGTCCTGAGGATCAGTCATTGAGTAAGAATGAAGACACCCATGGCCAAAGAATTGCAGGATTGGTGGGGTTGATGTCTCAGTGTCTTCTCTGCCGACAATCAGGATGCTGTTTGTGTGCGGCGTGACTTCCTGAGAGGGGCCAGCGTGTGGCGCTTGCCTCCCTAGAACAGGTTCCAGGGAGCATTCTTTGGGAACTGGTTTTGCTGTGCTCTGGTGGCTCCTGAGGCAGCCGGGGGGGGGGGGGGGGGGCGCGGTCTGTGCAGCGTCTGCCTCACTGCTTCCGCCCCCGGCCCCACCCTGGACCTGTGTCCCTCGGTGGCCTGCTTGGGAGGAGCAGGGGGGCGGTAGCAAGGCCCGCTGCGACAGTGCTCCCTCTTCCCGGCACCAGGAAGACGCCAGTGCTCTCACTGAAGCCCGCTGCCCGCTCCAGCCCCGGTGAGGCCACTCAGGGCCACTTGGGGCTCTCAGGGTCCGAACCCCAGGTGCTGGGAGCTAACGTCCCTGTTCTCCTCTGTGGCATTTCAGGGACACCACCTCGAACTCGCTGACCCCCGAGGACTTGGAGGACATGCCCATGGCGCAGGATGCTGAAATCTGCCTGCTGAAGTCCGGGGAGCTGATGTAAGTGCCGGGGACCCAGAGGGACCCGGGCTGGGACCTGCACGCGAGCACCGTCCGGGGGCTGGGCGAGGCGCTGTCTGCAGAGTTGCCATGGGGCGCTGGCTGCGGAGGTCGGTGAGGCGGCGTCTCGGGCCTGCGGCTGCGGCCGTGGTGGAGCGGTCCTCCGGCGGCCCGGCGTGACCCTCGCCGTCAGGTGCAAGCCGGGCCCGCTGCGTCGGCACCTTAGGCTTTGTTTCCTTTATTTTCATTTTTTCTCCATAAGGACAAAACTGATTCCGTTTTTATTCTGACTTTCACAACAGCCTTTCAGTCTTTCTTATTTTAGTTTACTAGTAAAATTTTATTTTACCCAGTGAGATATATAAGCAAAAGGAGGCCATCTTCTTTTTTAGCTTTGATCAATTTTGTTTTAACCCATTCCCCTGCCCAAGCCTCCTCTCCCTATGTACAAAAGTTGCCTCCGTTTTTCCTTTTTACTTTCACTATTCTTGTCCTTTCCTTCCTCCCTCCCTCCCTTACTCCCCTTCCCATTTGAACATTTTCTTCCCATTTCCCAGTATTTATTATACATTTCAGTCCTTATTTCCACTTTGAGTTTCTTATACCAGAGAAACAATGCAGTATTTAAACGTGTGTCAGATTTATTTCACTTGTGTATGGTCTCATTTAGCTAGAAATGTCTGAAACGCATCCTTCTTTATGGAGGAGTAATATACTCCATTGTATCTGAAAAACCACATCTTTTTCCGTTTGTCGGTTGGTTGGCTGTTTCCAAGATTTAGCTATTAGACATTGTGCCGCTATAAACACGGGTGCACATGTGTCACTGTGGGTGACGCTTTTAATCCTTTCAAGAAGATGCCAAGAAGGGGAATGCCTGGGTCAAATGGAGCCTCTAGTTTTTTAGTTTTTTGAGACTTCTCTACACCAATTTCTACAGTAGTTGTACCAGTCTACACTCCCACCGGCAGTGGGGAAGGGTTCCTTTGTCCCCATAGCCTCTCCAGCGTTTGTTATTGGTTGATTTCTTGATAGCAGCCATTCTTTCTGGAGTGAGATGGAATCTCAGTGTTGTTTTAATTTGCATTTCATGAAAGGCCAGTGGTGTTGAACATTTTTCGTATATTGTTTTGCTGTTTCTAATTCTTCATCTGAGAAGGGTCTTTTCATTTTAGATGCCCGTATGTTTTTGTTGGTTCTTTAAATTTGAGAAGTCTGATTTTTTTTTTTTAGTTCTTCATATATTGTAGATAATAATCTTTTATCTGAATAGCTGATAAAAATTTATTTCCATACTATGAATTATCTCTTTACTCTGTTAGTGATTTCTGTGGCTGTGCAAAAGCTTTCTGATAAGATGAGGTCCTTGGCCGGGGAGTTAGCTC